>JAJJWX010004386.1:0-170021 GCA_023529315.1 Papaver bracteatum
ATAAATAAATAATAGTTATTCATAGCTACGAAATTTGGGGGTGGATTGTGTTGATACGTGAAGTTCTTGATTATGTGAAGCTCAAACTAGTTTAGACTGCGCAACCATTATTCTATCAACACTCCTCTCAACTTGGAACAATAATGCTCTAACTACAACAAGTTCACCATTCAATCACCATTTGAACAAGTATTTAGAAAGGGGGGATTTTGAGTTTAACTTTTTTTTGGGGTCAGGGTCATAAAAAGTAGACTCAGCCTGCTGCCTGCCATTCGGATATGGACCAAGAACCAATGGGAATGTAATCTTATGGACCAACTCCATTCAACCTGCCAGGAATTCTTACTCTTCAGGTTTTTAAGTCCCGAGATTGTTTTCTTGTGCCTTCTTTTGGCACCTGTTATCAATTTTAATCTTTTAAAAAAAAAACTAGTGCAATGCCTAAGACTGTTTGTGCCATTTACGGATATCTGACTTCCTTGAACCCGAGCAGTTGAACAAAATTTCACAATCAAAGAAAACAAAAAAAGATTGATTTATACTAAGATGCAAATCATGCGAGTAAACAACAAAAGACTTCACTCAACTCAAAGCATGTAAAAACAAACAACAAAACTTTTTATTATTTACTTTGTCGTATGTGTGTTTGAACAATTCAACAGGAACTACTAATCAAACTAGGAAGTAAGCGTTCAACTTTTCGTTATCCGGAGCCGTAGCTTCGTGTCTTGAGAAATTCAACGGCCGAATTCCAAACTGCTGAACCCTTTTTTGTATCGTCCTGTTTCTCCGCTTTCCAAATCTGCCAATTTCTTCTGTATAACCATGTCTTGTTTTATCTTTGATTCTTTAGCGGAATCCCCAGACTAGGTAGCTCCTTCAGCAGTGTACGTGTAAGATACTCACTGGAACGAGCTTTCTTGAAGAAGGGATGCTTTAATAACTCTTGTGCTGAAAGACGATCGTGAGCTTTTTCTGCAAGCACTTGTCGATCATTTTTCGGAAAGACTTTGAGAACTTCTTGTCCCTTTCGCTATGATCAAGACGAGGCGGTGCATCTTGTGGCAGTTTCATATTAAATTCACTGAGGAATGAGTACGGGGCATGCCTATGAGCAGTCCTTAATGCTATACCAAAAGACCAGATGTCAGCTTGTAAAGTCGTATCCCTTTTGTTGCTCCAGAACCTCAGGAGGCCATCCAGCAGGGTGTCTTCGTAAAGTATTTTCCATGTAGCCTCTTTCCTCATCAAAAAGCGCTTGCAGACACCAAAATCGCAAAGCTTTATTGCACTAATGCGAACTACTCAAAATATTACCTGCTTTCCATCTCGATGTATGTCCCCGTGTTGGTGTATGTTCACTAATCCTTTAAAACTTCACGTAAAATCGTAGCAATCATTCCGGCCTCTTGAATCCATCTGGAAAAGCTGTCTTCATGATATGCTGACATGAACCATACAACCATGAATGGCATAACAACCCACAGATAGTGATCTGTAACGAACGAACAGTGCGCCTTCAAGAGATTTGGCTGATCCATCAAAGTCATGGTCTGTGCTTCATGAGCGATGTTAGACAATTCACTTTTCTCCTTTTCGAAATCCAACACTTTGACTGCAACAGTTTCTTGTGTCGGAATACAAACTGCACGATAAATTGTTGCCATTCATCTTCTATTTCTTCAAAAAGATTATAATGTCAGCTCCTAAGGGTACTTCTGTTGCTTTTCCATCTTGCTTGCTTTCTTGAGTATGTCTCAGAGTTTTTCTCTTTCGTTTTTCTTGAAAGATCTCTCTGAAAACTTGCGAGTAGCTACTATTATTCTCTATACGGAACCCTGACACAATATTTATAGAGGAAACTATGCCGCCTCATAAAAGCACACTTAAACGAGAACTCTAATTTCATTGGCTAGCTTGGCCTAAGCAGTTATACGGGGCCGAATCTATTTCCAATCAACATTCATTTTCTATTTAAAAGGAGTGGAGTTTATTATTCCAAGTAAAACTAGTAAACTAAACAAGGAAATATCCAGTTTCCTTCCCAAGTTCCCTACCAATGTGGAATTCCTTTTAAAACCTTTCCAGAAAACAAATTTTTCTTTCTCAGAATATCTAAATTAAACGAGCTGCAGCGACCTTCTATATTACTGCCATCAATACCTCTTTTGTCTTATTTATGCTTTCGGATTTGTTGAAAGTGAAAGACAACACCTTCTTAAAGAAGAGACTAGAAGCAAGGTTTGAAACCTTGTCAGGTGACAGGTTACAGTCCAGATTACTGTTTCACGTTAAATCCATTTGCTCACTGAAATGTCAGGTGACAGCTGCCTTTTCTCTGTTTCCAGGACCAGTATTGAAGAAGGCAAAAGGTACAACTGTTCTACTTCTGTTTATCTGTGAAATGTGATGCTGTGCCTGGTCACCTCTATTTTAGTCAAAGAATACAGGACCCCATATAAGAAAGATAATGTTACTAGAAAAATCAGTACAGTCTCCAATTTTCGCCAGCCTAAACTGCTTGATCACCTAGCTCTTTCCGGAGCAACTGGTTAGATTTTTGCAAGCCGTTCACTCTGGAAAGGTGATTTAACTGGTGGACAGGCCCACAGCTAAATCAGCTTCGAAGATAGTGACTATTCCCCAGTTGGCATTCTTAGCTAGCTTCACAGCTTCGATGGCTTCTACATCAGTCCCAATCTGATTCACCTTTAAGACGAGCACGTCGGAAGTGATTTCTCAGTACGTTTCATCTTTAATATCAACAAGTCATCTCCAGGACTCCAACAACCTAGCAAATCCCCAAATCTCATAAGTAAGTCTGCGTGTTTCCAACCATCCTTGTCAAACGGATCCTCAATAGACACAATTCAGAAACCTTACAGAGTTTGGTGTACATTTCGGCCATATCTTCAGCTGTCTTGAAACCCTTCCCCGATTTATTGGGATATTTGCAGTACCTATGCAAAAATCAGTAGCCGCAACATCCATTTTTATCTTAAACCTCTTACTGTAATCTGCTGATTTTCTCTGCCAACTGCTTCCTTGACGGAGATTCAAGCCTTCAGTGAAACTTGACATATTTGAAGCAAATTCACCCTCTTCACCAACATTGCGTATCTGTTTCTTCCGTACTGTATTTCTCGATAAGAATGATCACGGGTCTTAAACCTGGTTTGCATTGGCATTGCCTACTCGAATGATTTTGCCCGAAAGTTTATTTTTAAAGTAGGGGCAGCAAAAACAATCAAAACAGGAAGTATAGCATTAGTGCCAAGTTCACCCTCATTTTCAGTCTTATCCAAGTCTATCATCATAGCCAGGTCGATTTGGGAGTAATGTTGGATTAATACCAACTAGAGCTTCAGGCATAACTGCTTTAACAGCATCAAGACCACATTTACTAACAAGCATTTGAAGAAGAAGCTTGACCTGCAAAACCAGAATGAGAACCATGCAAGTTCAAGATATAAACTAACCAACAAAACAAATGACAAACAAAAATAAATTAACTTGGATACCCACCTTCGCTTTAAAGAGCTTCTTAGAGTCATTCTGCCACCTCGACAGTCCTTCAGCCACACTTCCCAAGTGTGTTTGCAACAACTCAGCTGGTGACTCTGGCCACCAAAATCTTCGGGTAGACCTAAATCAGCCTTCAAAAGTAAACTCACATGAGTTACATTCTGTGGCAAAGTAGGTATAAAACAATGATTCACTTTCAAATTTGATTCTTTTAGAGATCAATTTGAGTAACTGATCAAGCTTTACTTGACAAAAATAATGCCCAGCGTCAACGGAGAGGGAACCAACCTTAATAATTTCTCTATTCATTCTTTGCAACAAAAGGAACAAAGATGCAAGCACATTACAAGCTGATAAAACAAGATCTGAGAACTCATAGCTAGGCCAACCGAGCCGACCCTTTAACTGCAGCACTGATCATCTGAGGTGTTTCACCAGCCAGGCCACCGGCTACCTGAGATCATTCAAAATGAGATAAATTACACAACACCCAGCCTGTATATCAATCATCGTTTGCAGGATATGCAGGTGTCAGACACAAATGTTTCAGCCAATACCAAACATGACTCGCAAAGTATTAGAAGAGACAGATAAGGATTGGCCGAATCACCTATTCTCCTTGTTTGGCAAGTTTGGGGTCAGGCTAACAGTATTGATTTTGCAAACATTTGCTCCGGCTGCCACATACCTCAAAATCTCAAATACGTATCCTTACTCCTCTACTTGACACGGCGAGCAGCTTGTAAAAGCATAATTGCTTGTAGAATGTGAAGTAGAGAATTAGAAAAGGAGTAAGTGACCAGTTCACATATTAGCCAGAACGGCAAACCTTGTTGATATTTATGGTTTTCTTCATATAATGAAAAAAGTAAAAAATTAAAATAAACAAGTCACAATCACTGTAAAGAGATCTTACCATGTTAAATAGTTGTTGCAAATTTTCCTTGTTGCCACCTTGGTCTTCGTCCCAACACGCATGACCAATTTGCACTAATAAGTCATAGGCCATATTCCTTGTCGTCTTGTTTGACTGCAAAAGATTTCCTCACATTAACTATTTACATTTGCTTATCAACTCTACTAACAAACAAATTGTATACGCTCAAGAAAGTAAAATGGAAGATTCTAAATTTAAAATTTTGCCAGGATAACAAAGAGGTTACCTCCTTCACCGCTAGTATAATGTCACTTCTCCTTTGTTCTGAAGCATTCTGCAATCCGAAGTACACAATCAATGATATCTTACCTTTGGCTCAACTAGGCTTTTACACATATGATATGTGTTCCCTATTGATTGACAGAATAGACAATTCTACATAAATAATATGGATCATAGCTACCTTGGAAACGTAGAGAATCAAAAAACAAAGGCATTGAAGCCTGTGACGTTTTGCTGAAAAGTGACACGAAGGCAGCACTTCAGCTGAAAGAAAATGAAACGCAAAACATAATCAAGCAGAAGTCTGATAAGCCCAAGATTTGCAGAATTTACAACCTTCAGAATAATGGAGAGTAATTTGTATGACCTTCACTATCCTGCAAGTCGAGAATCATGATCATGGTAACCACAATAACAAGATGGTACATGTAACCCCATTTAGAATGGAGGTAATAAGGACAACAAGTCAGAATGTTGACGCACCTCTAATGCAGGACGTATTGATGTATTTAGTAACTTAACTGCTTCCAGATCCGAACTGGGAAGATGTGGTACAGCCAAATCCAATGGCTGTGCCCTGCCAACAGAAGAGCAAATCAGGAAAATGACTTCTGTTCACAACTGTAACAGACGGATTTACAAGATAAAACAACAGACCATGGTAGTGTCAGAACAAGAATGCAGCCACCTTGCAGCTTTTGGTGAGAGTTCATTCACAAAATCGACCTCCATAGAACTGGACTTTTATGATTTTTCTGATTCGAGAGCCTCTTTAGTCACTTTCTTAGTCACTTTCGAAAGTGTTGGAAGAGTAAACTTGATTTGTAGACTATCCTAGAATAATCTATACACAGCTAGCATGTCCTAGCTAAGCTTAGCGTGGTCTAGAATTTGCTAGAGTACAAGGTCCGGACATTTCTATAACAGTGAATAAAGTAATGCTAGTACAAGCTTTAGAGAAACGTGGAGTGTTCTAGAGTTGTCGGTCAAAGTCGGTTTTAAATGGTGAATATCAAGAGTCTTCTAGAGTGGGTCAAATACTAAATAGTTGGGGAAACTTCTAGAGCATGTAAAGGTCGGTCAAGTGTAGGCTATAAATAGGCTTGAGTATGATGAGTTGTGAAGTGTAACTGAGTGAGTGCCCAAAGAGTGGTAAAGGTTAAGTGAGTAGTTGAGTGACAACTACTTGAGTGAGTAATTGAGTGAAATCAATCCCGTAGTGGGTAGCAAGGTTGAAAGCTAAAGTAAGTGAGTGCTTGTAAGAAAGTTAAGGTCTCTTGTACGACCACAGTTGTTGAGTGCAATAAAATTGAGTTTTGGTTAAACACCAACTTGAGTGATTGTGAGCCTGTTTAGTCATTTCCAAACCATTTTCAATATCCATTTATCCTTTAATCAAAATCATTTCCAACAGAAAGCTCCTTCACGGTTCTTGTAAAAGACGGTATCTTTCTTTTCCGCTATGGAAGCGAACTCACCAATTGTGGACTGCAAAAGAAGTTTTTATGTTGTATATACTCAACACTTGTAACAATGACTTAATAAATGTGAACATGAATGCTTTGAAGTTGATCGCTGTTGATGGGTGAAAAAGGAAACAAAAGTACCTGCAAACACCCACCAGTCTTTTGAAGCCTCAGCCTCCTCCAACTTCTTTTCTAAATCAGTTTTCAGACATAGTCTTCTTCAGCCGTTCAACCTCAGCACGCAGATGATCAACATCGGCACTGCTCAAAAATATACTAGATAAAATGGACAAGAGTTCACGAGCAGACAACTTCAATGCCTTTTAAGTTTGCCTTGGCAACTTCTGGTTTATACAGAAATTCACATCTCTTTTCTCGATATATCTCTATCAAGAATACTTGATTCATCACTGGGCTTGTACACACGAAAATGATAGACCATTACCTCCTTCCACCATTCTATTATTCTGTTGAGTTAGTATCTGGAAACCAGAACATACAATTCCACGCACATCAGGCTCTTCAAGAAGGGCCCTCCATAATGCTTCTTCGAGAAATTTGGAGCTGTTAGCAGTATCCACAGAATAGTTGCAAAAGGCTAGAAACAAAGATCAATAATACACCAGTGCCTTTGTGCTCCTTTATGAGTATATCCAGACCCTCTTGATCAAGCTTCAAAATGGATGACACAAACAGTTAAGACCCACGTAGAGGAGAATGGAGGGAGGGCGAGAACATTTGTGAATTAGGTTCATACCCTCTGAGATCTCTTCCTTAAGAATTTGACCTTATCAAGAATTGACTTTGTAAAGAAGCTTAGACTGGCTCCAACGGTATAGTGCTCCAACAACCAAAGACTACTCTCGTACAGATCTTTCGCCTCAGATTGAGAGGTAATATACTGAAAAAAGTTGCAGGTCCTAATGCACCAAGAGCTGAACCAATACATTTGTGTAATTGTAGATCAGATATGATATGTATGTTGTTAAAGTCTTTTAAGAAAAGCCTCCAGGTCTAAATTAAGTTAGTTCTGCCAGAAAGCAATTGGCACTAGATATGATATCCAGGATTGGCTGTTGAATATTAGCAGCAGATACAAATAAAGTCTTTTGGATACCCAACTATCAGAAAGCCAGCAGTTGGCAACAAAAAAAAAAAAAAAGGATGTTTCTGTACTAATTCATTCTGTATATAGAACAAGCAAGTGGTGCCATCCTTTCAATCGTACAAGCAAGTGCAGTTAAGATGAAATGTCGTAATTGTAGTGGTTGCTCTTGCTTTTGTTCCCAGTATGGCCACACGATAAATGGGTTTTCTGAACCATATTTATCTATTTTACTCTGGGAGACAATATACATGGATAAATATGAGCAAAAGGCTACAAAAAAGCTAATTTGTAATTATCTATTTCATATGTACAAAGAGGAAAGTAATCAAAAAGTTAAAAGATAAAATGAAGACAAAAAAAATCTAGAGATAAAATTTTAATCTACAGCTATGCAAATTCTACAAAAATCATCAGTTTTCAGCTCCATATCTAGGGAGCCTAAAACAATCATCAAGATTGCATCTCCTCGTAAAATGAATATATTAAGTTTGACAACTCTTAGAAAAAAAGGCATTACTCCATGTCTCCCATTGCTTTTATTGCCTTGCTTGTATTAAAGACTTCATGGTTATGGCATCTTAGGTGGACACTAAATTATTGTCAAACAAAACATGGTTAGAGGTTTGCCAGGAGCATGTTTTTGGTGTTTTCCCAAGGAAAATCAAAACTTCTTCTTCTTCTTTTATAAGAAAAAAATTTCTTGAAACAAAAATCGGAGGTTTTCTCCAATTTCAAGAAATTTAAATCCCTTTTGGAGAAATAAATTGGCTTTCAAATTGTGGCTATGAGATCAGATAGAGGAGGAGAATTTACTTTGAGTTCGAAGAAGCAACCGATTGTCACACTCTCCACTTGCGAAGATGAGTACGTCTCAGCAGCATCGTGTGTTTGTCATGCCATATGGCTAAGGAGTTTAATGAAGGAGCTAAAAATGGAGCAGGAAGAAGAACCGACTACAATATTTGTGGACAACAAGTTCTAGCAAAGAATCTAGTGTTCCATCAAGTGATACCATTTTATTATGTTGGTACAATTTGTGACTTTCAGGAATCATCCTTCTAACAAGTTTAAGGGGGCTGTTAAAATATTAAACTTGATTAAACTAGAAAAATCTAATTAGTCATGTGTTAGAATAGATAAGACAAAATAAGTATTAGTCATGTGTTAGATAAGTATTAGTCAAAATAAGATTGTTATCCCTCTAGAGTATTCTCTCTAGATAAGAGAGTTAGACATGTGAGGATAAAAACCATCTCTTTAGATAAGTGTAATGAGATAGAAAAAAGGATGAGGCTATAAATATGCAACAATGGTTCACTTGCAAACCATCCAAAACCAAGAGAGCTACTGGTCTTGTACAACAAAGTTTGAGAAATAAAATCAAGTTTATCAATACTAGCCTCCACCAACCGAGTAGGATGTGCATCATAAGAAGTTGTTCTCTTGATCCCCCACCAGGTGACGTCGTGACGAACAATAACAATAAAGGAAAGATCAACTAGAAAAATCATTAGACTCTCCAATTTTCGCCAGCCTAAACTGCTTGATCACCTAGATCTTTTCGAAGCAACTGGTTCTTTGCAAGCCGTTCACCCTGGTTAGGTGATCTGACTGGTGGACATGCCCATAGCTGAATCATCTTCAGAAGAATCTTCAATCTCTCCATCAATTACTCCCCAGTTAAGACGAGCACGTTGCAAGTGATTTCATCTATTGCTTTCTCAGTACTCTTCAACAACCTGGCAAATCCCTAGGCTTGTAAGTGACTCTGTATGATTACAACCATCCTTGTCACACCACCCCTAGGATCCTCAATAGACACAATTCAGTAAACCATGGAGAGTTTGGTGAACGTCTCGGCCATATCTTCAGCTGTCTTGGAATTCTGCCACGGTTTATTGGGATATTTGTAATCAAAATCATACTCTGTACCTATGCAAAAACCAGTAGCCAGAACATCCAATACTGCCCAACAGGAAGTTTCTTTGTGAAGGTAGGGACAGGAAAACCCATCAAAACAGCTAGTATAGCCTTTGTGCCACCCAACAAACTGCTTTCCTCATTTGATTTGAGATGAACAATACAGGGAGCCTTTGCTCTAACAGCTGCATTTATGAGAATGCAAATCTCTATTCAGATAATCTTGAACTGACATGTCTGGGCTAATGTCAATCACCTTCAATGTGCTCCTCTACATCAAAATCAAGAAGTAGCTTCTGTCAATCATCTTCGATATCCTTCAATAACAGCACTGCATAGAGAAGTCCACAATGTCATTAAAGCGAGCAGTGTGTTCAAAGCAAAACAACTGTTGCGACACCAAACCGTCTTACATTATTATTTCCTTATTTAGTTTTATCTTAATTATTGCTTAGACTTTCCTAGTTTGATTATGATTAGAACTCTTTTATTGTATTACTTTCTTATCAAGCAATGATTAGCTATAAATACTAGCTCGAGTTGTAACAGAACTACAAGCTTAATTAATACAAATCAGTTTACAACTGAATTCTCTTCCTTTAACTCCCAAGCAGAGGTTGTTAATCCCAAAACAAAAGGGTTTTATCTTAGGGTTCTTGTTCTCTTTTCTGTGTTCTAAACTAGTGTTGGTCAAGGACCCTAACATCTGATCCACAGCTAGGTTAGATCAAACCATAAATTTGCACAATTGTTTTTTTTTTTTTTTTTTTTTTTACAATGACATACACGGAAGATCTTTCTCTCTTGCAACAAGACATCAAAGGAGTTGCAACAAAACTTGATACTCTTATCACTACCATTAACAACAACCATGTTCATGATGAAGAAGCTCGTGACAGTAAAAAAGCTGATGACAAACAATTAAGAGAAGAGGATCGTGCTGCTAGGAAAGACGATCTGTCTGAACATGCCACCGCTCTGACAACATAACTCTCCGCTGCCTTTCGTTCTACTTTACGAGATGTATTTCTAGAATTCCTTCCTCAGATTAATTAGCATAATGGAGGTGATCAACCACCACCACCCCCACCTCCTCCTGGTGGTAATGAAACTAATATTAGAGTTGGATCCATCAACCTTAAGTTTCCCACCTTTGATGGTGATGATCCAGATGCCTGGATTTTTAGTGCAGATCAGTATTTTAATTTACATATTGTTGCTGATAATTTGAAGCTTGCTATTGCTTCTGCTCATCTTAAGGGTGATGCCAATGCTTGGTATCGTTGGAAAAGGACACAAGCACCTGTGCATACTTGACTGGAGTTTTGCTCTCTTGTGCGTGCTCGTTTTTTACCTACAAAGTTTGTTGATCCACGTATGGCCATTAGCACAATAAAGCACAAAGGTATGGTTCGAGAACACATACCATATTTTGAACGTTTATTAAATTTTGTGCCTGACTTACCGGAAGATCACTTAGTCAACTGTTTTATTCATTCTTTGAAACCTGAAATTGGGTATGTAGTTAAGTTACTTGAACCTCAAACCTTAATTGCGTCTTTTACTAAGGCCATCAATCAAGAGGAAGTTGTGTTAGCTGCTAAACAACCTTATCGTCCTCCTCCTCTTCGACCTTCCTCTACTCCTTCACCACCTCAGTTTAAGAAAACTTCCCTACCTCCTGGACCTAAGAGACTTACTTGGGAAGAACAAAAGGAAAAAAGAGAAAAGGGTCTTTGTTTCAATTGTGATCAGTTTTATACTCCTGGCCATTTGTGTTTAAAACCAAGATTATTAATCTTGGAGGGAGCTCCAAAAGCAGTCGAAGTTGTTGACTATACTATACCTAATGACACTGCACCATTGCCTGACACTACAATTGAGAATGGAGATGCAGTTAAAATTTCTATGCACTCTCTGGTGGGTTCTTATTTTCCCAAAACTATGCGCATTAACGGGTTTTCTAAGGCTCAACCTCTCACCATATTGATCGACTTTGGTTCGACTCATAATTTTATTCACCTTGCGTTGGCAAAAAAGTGTGGATATTCATTACAGGCAGTGCATTGTATGTTATTGTTGGTGATGGAGGTCAACTGAAAACATTGGGTACTTGTTCAATGTTTCCATACGGATGCAAGATTACTCCTTTAAAACTGATTTTCATGTTCTACCAATCAGTGGATGTGATGCAGTCTTAGGTGTACAATGGTTGCGCACATTGGGTCAAATTACTTGGGATTTTGACAGATTAATTATGAACTTCAGCGTTAATAATACAGTAGTCCAATTATTTGGAAATAACTCTTCTCCTTTCATGATCTTGGATAGTGTGCACATGCAACGTTTACTTCATCGATAATTTTATGGGGTTTTTCTTCAATTATCTGCAACTGCTACTTCATTAAATACTCCACCAGTTCTACCACCTGAAATTCAGCATTTATTGTCTCAATTTGCTGATATTTTTCATCCTCCAAAATCACTACCACCTGAAAGACTGCATGATCATAGAATACCATTATTACCAGGATCAACTCCAGTTAATGTGTGTCCATATCGATATCCTCATTTTCAGAAGGATGAAATTGACAAGATTATAGCTGAACTAAGCTAAGCTGGTTTCATCCGTTCAAGTTCAAGTCCTTTTTCTTCTCCTATATTAATGGTGCGCAAAAAAGATGGTTCATGGCGCATGTATGTAGATTATAGAGCTCTAAACAAGATTACCATAAAGGATCGATTTTGAATTCCAATGGTAGATGAACTTTTAGATGAACTACATGGTGCTATCATATTTACAAAGTTTGATCTGCGTTCTGGGTATTATCAGATTCTCCTTTACAAACCAGATATTCAGAAAACTGCATTTAGAACTCATGATGGCCATTATGAATTTCTGGTTATGCCATTTGGGTTATCAAACACACCAGCAACATTCCAAAGTCTCATGAATCAAATTTTTAGGCCATATCTGAGAAAATTTGTTCTTGTTTTCTTCGACGACATATTGATTTACAGAAAAAGTATGAAGGAGCATTTGGAACACTTGCACATTGTATTTGAAGTTTTGCATCAGAACCAATTTTCTGTCAAAGAATCAAGTGCACTTTTGCACAACCCTCAGTTGGGTATCTGGGACATGTTATTTCTACTGATGGAGTCGCTGTATAGAGACTGATAAAATTCAAAGTATCCTTGATTGGCCAATTCCAAGCACGGTTAAAAGTTTGAGAGGTTTTCTTGGTTTGGCAGGTTACTATAGGAAATTTGTAAAATATTTTGGTAAAATCAGCCTTCCTTTAACTAAGTTGCTTAAGAAGGATTCCTTTGGATGGAATGAAGAAGCTACTTAGGATTTTCGAACACTCCAACAAGCACTCACTACCACTCCAGTTTTGATGTTACCAGATTTCTCCAAAGGGTTTTGTTTGGAGTGTGATGCATCTGGGTTGGGTTTAGGAGTTGTTTTAATGCAGACTGGCAAGCCAATTGCTTATTATAGTAAAGGATTATCAGGTAAGAATTTGAACTTATCAATTTATGACAAATAAATGCTTGCTATAGTCTCTGTAGTGCAAAAGTGGAGATCATATTTTTTGGGAAGACATTTTAAGATAGTTACAGATCATCATAGTTTAAAATATTTCCTGGATCAACGTATTTCTTCGTTAGAACAACAAATATGGTTGTCCAAGTTACTTGGCTATGATTATGAGATTATTTTCAGAAGAGGAAAAGAGAATGTTGTTGCAGATGCTTTATCCAGAATTACAAATATGCAGTTTTCTGCTGTCTCTACTCCTATTTTCTAAGGGATCACTGATATTATTCAAGAAAGTAACAATGCTGAAGAATTTCGTACACTGATCAGTTTATTGCGTGAAAGTCCTAATTCTAAGCCGCATTATTCATACACAGACAACATACTGCGTTACAAAGATAGAATTTTGGTATTTTCTTCATCTGAATGGTGCAATAAACTTTTGCATGAGTTTTACTCTACACCATTGGGAGGTCATTCTGGTTATTTTCGGACTCTTAAGCGCATTCAGGAAAATTTCCATTGGAAAGGATTAAAGCACTCAGTTAAGGAGTTTATTTCACACTGTGATGTTTGTCAGAAGAGTAAAACAGAAGCTATAGTTCCTCCAGGCTTGTTACAGCCTCTTCATATACCTGCAGATATATGGCTGGATATTTCCATGGGTTTTATAGATGGATTTCCTCAATCATATAGAAAAACTTATATTTTAGTTGTTGTTGATCGACTCTCTAAATAGGCACATTGTATTGCATTAGTGCATCCATATACAGTTGCCTCTATTGTTGATATTTTTGTTCAAGATATTGTCAGATTACATGGTATGCCAAAGACTATAATCAATGATCGTGATTCGATCTTCATGAGTCAATTTTGGGAAAGCTTTCTTTACTTTACAAAACACTCAACTCTGTCGCAGCTCAGCTTATCATCCAGAAACAGATGGCCAAACAGAGGTAACAAATCGAACTCTTGAATGTTATTTACATTGTTTTGCTTGTATTAAACCTTCGGAATGGAGTAAGTGCTTGCCTTGGGCTGAATGGTGGTATAATACCAGCCATCACTCTGCCATTAACATGTCACCATATGAAGTTGTGTATAGTCGAGCTCCACTAATTGTTTCCAGTTATCTACCCGGGAAATACTGCTGTCAATGTTATTGATCTTAATTTAAGGGCCAGAAACCACAAACTTAAGCTACTTAAATTTCATCTTCAAGCTGCTCAAACCCGTATGAAGACTTATGTTGATAATCACCGAACTGAACGAAGTTTTATAGTTAATGATTGGGTTTTTCTTCGTTTGCAACCTTATAGACAGTCATTTGTGTCAAATCAAACATATTCTAAGCTCTCTCCTCGATTTTATGGACCCTTTAAAGTGATTGGAAAAATAGGATCAGTTGCATATAAGTTGGCATTGCCTCCTGAGAGACGTATTCATCCATTTTTTCACATTTCTCAATTGAAACTGAAACTTGATGCTTCTGTTGTCACTAAAGCTGTCTTACCTACTGTGGTTGATTACGAGAAGTGGGAACCTGAAACTATTCTAGAACGAAAAATGTTCAAAAAATATAACCGTGCTGGTACTAAATAGCTTATACAGAGGAAGCTACATGGGAATATGCAGATGATATTCTTTTGCGTTTTCCAGATATTAAGGCTTGAGGAAAAGCCATTTTTCAAGGAGGGTGGGATGTTGCGACACCAAACCGTCTTACATTATTATTTCCTTATTTAGTTTTATCTTAATTATAGCTTAGACTTTCCTAGTTTGATTAGAACTCTTTTATTGCATTACTTGCTTATCAAGCAATGATTAGCTATAAATACTAGCTCGAGTTGTAACGGAACTACAAGCTTAATTAATACAAATTAGTTTACAACTATTCTCTTCCTTTAACTCCTAAGAAGATGTTGTTAACCCCAAAACAAAAGGGTTTTATCTAGGGTTCTTGTTCTCTTTTCTGTGTTCTAAACTAGTGTTGGTCAAGGATCCTAACAACAACGCTTGAGCAAAAAATGAAATGACATTAACTGCTAAAACATGCTAAAAATAAGGTTCCAAATGGCTAGTCCCTAGCAAATTTTTAAGAACAAAGATAAAGATCTCATTGCAAATCTATTTCAGCTTTCAAGTATGCCCAATTTCATTACCAACATTACGAATTGTAAGAAATAAATTGCAAAACAAAAAATATATCAAAGACACAACAAATTAAGATAATACTAATAAATTTTCGTTTTCATTAAACTTTCATATCTGTCATGTCATTTGAGTCATACTTACAACATGATCCCCATGAATCCTAGCTCAGCAATTCTAACTTCTTTTTCTTTTCAATAACTAAAGAAAAACCTAAACCCTTACTTTATATTGGATTACCTTCTACCTTAAGCCCCAATGATCTTTCCCTTACAAAATGGTACCTAAACAGAAGAAACCCAAACCCTAACTATGATGTTCATAATCTTCTATTTCCTCTGACAAGGGTTATTACGACATATGTTAAAGCGCACACAGCAGCACATCCCACAGCTAAATCAAAAGAATTCTTTGTATGATTCATAATATTCTTAGTCTTATTCATTATCTCTAAACCCTTATCTATCTTCAACAAACCTTCATCAATCTTAACCAAACCCTGATCGATCTTCTCAAATGCAATATTGGTCTACAATAAGTGAATAGACCCAAAATCTAACACTCCAGCAATAACAGGTTTCAAGAAAATCCTAGAAACTCCATTAAAGCAATCCCCAATTTTTTTTTTGTACATCTCTTCCTCTTCAATTTCAATCTTCTTCTCTTCTTCGTTGTTTTTCACCATTTTCATCTTGTTTGATGAATTCCAAAGGGAAGAGGAAGGAATTGGTAAGGCGTCGAAGAAGAAATCTTCAGAATACCCTGCTGGGACATTGAAATTGAGAGGCTACGATAGGTGTAAATGATCATCGGTATTTAGGTTTGTGACACGAATATATCGAAAAAGGAAAATCCGAAAAAGTCAGCGTTGTTGACTTCTTTTGGTGAAGAATTTGGTGCAAGTTTTGAACTGTATTATCACCTAAATGACTTTACCACTGTACTACAGTGATATCGGTTTTTTTTCTTTGACGGAGGTTCAAGAAAGCATAAGCTCTATACCCATCGCATTTCCTCCCGATAAAATCCCAGACATGGGAATGCATGGCCTTGGTTAGTTGTTCTACTGTGTGGATATGTGAATTGGGTCTCATTGTATTTTTCAGTCGGGATATTTGGCGGAAGATATTCTTGATAAAGTTTTATTTCCGTTAAGGAAGTTAGATATTTCGAGGATTATCACGCGAAATTCCGAGTGAGTGAAGATATGTGATATGCTTTGCTAAGGCTGGGAGATGTCAAAGTAGATGACGTTGTAAGCCAAAGCACCCTCCTAGTAGTGGTATATCCAGAACTTATTTCAACTGGAGGAAAATTCATATGATATAATTTTGGTGCAAGGTTGTGAAATCATGAATTGTGGAGCGAATTGTTTTTCAATTTTGAGAATCGAATCGTATGTTAAATTGTGAATCGAAGATTCACAATTGATTATTAAATCGTATGTTTTCTTGTCAATAATATTGAAACATGTGGAGTATGTAACAAAGATCATATTGTTTTTCAAGTTTTGGCCTATGATCCCTATATAGGTATATTAATGATGCTCATTAAATTGGTCGAAAGAAGCTTTATGAATTAGGGACTTGTTGAAAAGAAAAACCCAAATCTTAACTTTAATTATATCGGGTTACCTGCAAATTCTACTCATTCAATGCCTAAACTACTGCAAAAGCATGTTATTCATCTTCTTATTCTATTCAGAAGGTAAGAGTAACGATATTCTACTTCTGTTTATCTATTATTTGTGATTTTATTATCCATTCATGCAGCAGACAATAATCAACCTCATCATTCTGAGGATTGTTTCCTCTCTAAAGAACCATCCTATAGGCAAAGGAATACAACACCCTACTAACTAACTAACTTAAGTTTATAAATAATACCAACAAAGCGGGATGTGAATTATAAGTGAAAAGGAGACTGTATAAATCACATCGCTAACTTTTTCGTTCGGCAACTTGATAAATCACAAGTAGGTCAACGAAAAGACCCTTGAAGAGATTATATATATAGTTTTTCTCATTCTCTTGCATAATTAATATGTATAGACCAAAGCTCCATAAACCTCATTGTGTAGAAGAGTTCTTGGACGATCTCAAAAATCAACACCCAAGATTAATCTAGTTGTATCCAAATTAAGAGGATCTGAATTCAAAAAAGTATAAAACTTGCAATCTATCTTTCAAGATAGGAATTCAACAAAACAACTCTTGTTTTTTATTCTCAAATAGTAAGGACTTAAACTATTTAGATTTATTATGTTGCTTGTGTTATTGTTATTATAAAGATGAACAACATAATATGGAAAAGAGAAAACACAAGACACAAAAATTTTATTAAAGAGAGAAATTGCATCTACTACGGGGAAAATCCTATTAGGGACCTGGAATCCATCTTTGAAAATCATACTTTATTAAACCTCTAGTTGAGACAAGTTATAAAGACTAAAATAGCACTAAACTGAGAGTTCCGGGAGACAAATTAAAATATATGAAAGTTCATAGAAATCCCATTTGACTACCCCTGGTAGGCTCGGAAGGAATACGTGTTGAGAACCACGAGAGACTTGGAGAGTGTAGAAGTTGATTCTAAATCCTGATTCAGAGAGTAACCAAAGGGGTTTGATTTTGTCTACGATATGATTTTCAAGTGACTTTAAATAATAAAAGTAAAAGATGCAAATAACAAGATATGTAAACAATGATAATATGGATACTAGGGTATTCAAATAAGTTTCTATGATGATTCAACTTATAATATTATTCTTGTCCTTATAGTAGATTCAAGTTCGTATAACTAAGGTGTTTCTCCAATGGATAATTTCATCACAACTAAAGTATTTCTCAAAGCATTAATTGTCTAATTAAGCACAACTAATCTAAAGATCAATATTTGGTTACCTGAGTTGTAGCATAATCAACATAGAGTACAATGGATACATGGTACATTGAGCAAGATGTTGAAAAACTTGGATTAAATTATATCTTTAAACAATTCTAAACTTTCAAGAACAAGATACAAGATATGAATACATACCAATGAGATTAGGCTTCATCTAAACCCTAGTAAATGAAATTAGAACATGAAGAACATTACAACAAAATTGAAATTTGATAAACTAACATGAACAAGCTATTCTTGGATGGTTTTTCAACACAACAACCCTCTCTATTTATACACAAAATTCCCTCAAGCACTTGGAGCACTCATCCACTCAACAAAACATGTTTTCTTAATTGATGGAATATATTTGGTTGTGGGAAACAAATTGGGTGTGATTGAGTGAGAGAAATGGGGTGAGGTGGATGTTTTGGAAAGAATCCAATGGGGGTGAGGTGGATTGGAAATGGAAAGACTTTAAAAAACACAAAATTAATTAATACAAATATTTATTCTTGAAAATGGTAAAAATGCAGAATTTGGGATAATATAAAATACATTTAGCGTATGCACTAAGCCTTTAAACCCCTAGGTGTCCCTAGTGGACGAGTTGTAGTCTCGTGAGGGCCTACCAAAGAAGTACCCACAAACCCTTCTCCAATATCAGAGCATCCATAGAAATCGTAGAACTATAAATCTCTAGATTTTTTTTTTTTTTTTTTTTTTTTAAAAACTCTATATGCAAAACCCACCCCAAACCTAAATCTAACATTGTCCTCAATGTTTCAAAAGATGATAAGAACACATATCAAGAGAACAAGGTAGAGAAGATTTAAAGGAAAGAGATTACCCGATTAAAGGGTGGTGCTAACCATAATTGAATGAATGCTTTGATAGAAAACAATATGAGCGCAAGACAAAAGTTTGGTTCACATATATATGAAGAAGATTCAAAAATTAATTACTGGATTATATACAATAAAAATTCACCATACACCAACAATCTAAAAAGTTGAGGATCAACCTAAAAGGAGTCAACTCAACAATTGCAGTAAGTGTGAAAAAACCCCAAAATATGAAGATGTGTTTTTGAGCACAAAATCTAACAATTTCGGGGTTCATCATGCACAAATCTAGTTCAAAGTGGATTTGAGGGTATTCCGGATATGACTTCTCCAAGGATATTTAGTGGACAAAAAGTATAAAAGAATTTGAGATGCATATAACTCTAACCTAGGTTTGGAATTGTCAACAACATTGATTCAACACACTTAAAAGGCAAGACCATCAGTTGGTGACTTAAGCGGAGAGTAGGTACGTCTAAGTTGCTCATATGGATGAGATCAAGAGTACCCTTATCAAGTTACATTTACATCTCCTAAGTCATCATGCTCACATTCATAGAACAATTCATCAAGACCTAGTTCATAATCATCATCATCCAAAGCATATACAAATCCAAAGAGACATCATAATGTTGTGACCTAGGTAGAGAATCGACACATCAATTATATTTTGATTTGTTCACAATCATCCCCTAGAACTTCAGTTTCATGCATAGGAATATCAATCATTAAAGTTATTTCCATGCATAGTTTCATTGGTGTCTACAGAAGATTCAACATTTTCTAAGTCACAAACAAGTTATGTAGCATGCTCAAGATTAGTAACCACATCTGGAACATTTAGAAGAAACATCTAATATTTTCAGTAAAACATGTTCTTCTAACATAACATCATCATCATCATCAGCATACTCATCCCTATTAAAAACTTTGTTTTCGATCAACTCATTCTTTTCTAGGTGAATTCTCGACATTTAATTCAATAGGGATAACAAACATCTCATCATGAACTTCTTTCCTCTCCTCATTTAGTGCATCAAGGATTTGACTCATTTTGAGTTCTAAACTCGCAAACCTTTGGTCAGTTAACTTTTTTGATTCTCAGCATTATTTTTTTCCATCAATTTGAGATTTTCCATATTGCTCCGCATCCCCCGGATGTGAGTGATACATATGTGGATTATATATTGTGTCTCGGGACCTTGAAAAGGTCCATAATTTTTCCTAAAGTTATTAATACCATGATCTATGGGGTTCTCAAAAATCTAAGTTTCACAAACAAGGATGACTCCACCATAGTAAACCTACTGATTTCTAGCAAACAAAAAGCATGAGAATCAATCCGAGTTTAAGTAAATTGAACAGAGGCGAGGGAAGTCGCTGGAGCTTTGATACCCAAGGCCTCACCGCATTCCAAGGCGGCGCAGATCACGCATTCAATTTAGAAACCGTCATGAACTTCGAAGTATGCTTAGAGAGTAACCAATATTTTTCGAACGACTCTCCTACTAAGCTCGTTACCTTATAGGTCTCGTTTTATTTCAAATTTTAATGCTTAGGTTCACGTTAGGTATTGTTTTCCTAAGGCGGGCAAGAAGAGAACGGTGATGAAATCCGAAACCTTATCTTGTATGTCCATTCCTTTCCCTTTACTAGGAAAATAAAGCAAATCCGTAGGGTTTAAAAATAAAAATAAAAATAGAATGTCCAAGTTATATCAAGCAAGTGCACAGTGTCGACAAGCAACACAGGGCAAGCACAGGTCGAACCACAGAGACTTGGAGAGTGTACAAGTTGATTCTAAATCCTAATTCAGAGAGTAACCAAAAGGGGTTTGATTTTGTCGATACGACGATATGATTTTCAAGTGACTGAAATAATAAAAGTAAAAGATGCAAATAACAAGATATGTAAACAATGATAATATGGATACTAGGGTATTCAAATCCACCAATAACCTATGATATGCATTCAACTTGTAATATTATTCTTATCCTTATAGTAGATTCAAGTCTACCGTATAACTAAGGTGTTTCTCCAATGGATAATTTAATCACAACTAAAGTATTTCTCCAAAGCATTAATTGTCTAATTAAGCACAACTAATCTAAAGATCAATATTTGGTTAAGCATGAGTTGTAGCATAATCAACATAGAGATATTCTAACTACAATGGATACATGGCATACATTGTGAGAACAAGATGTTGAAAAACTTGGATTAAATTATATCTTTAAACAATTCTAAACTTTCAAGAACAAGATACAAGATATGAATACATACCAATGAGATTAGGGCTTCATCTAAACCCTAGTAAATGAAATTAGAACATGAAGAACATTACAACCCCTAACATGAACAATCTAAGAGCACTTGGATTGCTCATTCAACAAAACCTCAAGAAACAAATGAGCATTGAGTGAGAGAAAGAGGGTGAGGTGGATGTTTTGATATCAATCCATGGGTTTTGGATCCTCTAATAGACAAGCCTATTTGATTATCAATTTCAGAATTTGGGATAATATATATTTCAATGAAAAGGTGTATGAATATGCAATATTTGGCACTCATCACCCCCTATAAGAGTTGCTTCAACCTCAAGTGAGCACTTTTGATATCAATCCTCCTCTAATAGACAAGCCTATTTGATTATCAATTTCATATATTTCAATCTAAGTTTAGAAAAAGAAACAAAGTTCATCAAATCCCACGAATTCGGAACACTTACCTCAGTTAGCTGAGAAGCCCGGATTACTAATCACGTCTCAAGAACAATCCAAAACAAATCAAATAAAAGTTTGGATATCTAACTTGAGGAATCATAAACTATGAGACGGATACAACTTTGTGATATCTATTTAACTGATTCCTGATACAAGATTACGAAAACCTCATAGATTAATAAAAATAATATCCAGATTCAAGAATTGTCAGATAAAAGATAGTCCGACCCGACTTCACGATTCCCTAAGTAAAGTCTTCAAAGTATAACCTAATTATGTTTCTCAGAGGAAACCTAAGTTTTAGAGGATAACTCTAACTAGGACACAAGAGTGGTAGGGATTAATAAATTCTTTTTCAAGAGTCTTATTAGGATAACTAGAGATCCAAGCAAAGACTTTCTCAGATTAGATGAAATTCTTATTAGGAATTCATGTAAGCATGTGAGATGTTTTCCTTGAAATTACACAAAAGAATATGCAATATGGTCCAAGGTTATGATATCGTGCATAATGATGATTTATAGCGGCTAGGAAGCCTTTGAACTTACAAGCATTATCGATATTCAATAACACTCAAAGATAATCGATGATCGATAACAACAAAGTTCTTTTGTGAATTAAGTTGTCTAATAAGTGTTTATGAGAGTTATAGTAAAAGCAAACATAATCATATATAAGAATTTTTGTACTTATACAAATACTGGAACTGGGAAGGTTTGCAAAACCGGTATCGCAAATATCAGAAAGTTTGTGAAGTATGTGCGTAAAGGTTTGCAAAGATTGCCAGTTCGTGAAAGTCATATGGTGGGGTTTGCATACCTCCCTCATTCCAGAACTCAAATATAAATGGTTGGCAAACCAGGTTTGTAAACCTATACCGTTCTCCGAATTCAGGATGACTTTGGTAAAACATACAAGTATGTATACATATCGCCAAACCTTTCCTTTTCTCAAATAATCAATTCGAAACATTCCTAGTATCCATAAAAATATTTTCCTGTGAAATTATTCATGAAAGTTACTTGGGAAATTTCCAAAAGATCAACTTCAAATAAAAATAATTCGAGAACAATAAATTTTCTAACTAAGATTGCTAAAGATCTTCAAACATCCGTTGCATGAATCATATTTTGACAGTTTCACCAAGAAAAACTTGAACTCGAAATTTCATATTTGCAATATTAAATCTATTAAAATCATACGACGTAGTCTCATAAGATAGAATGGTAAATCTCATGAGTAGATAGGATACGTCAGTCTTCACATACCTCTTTGTTGATGAAATTGTCGCAAATATCTTCGTTTGTTCTTTAGTCATCGGTCTTTAAGGGTTATTCAGTAATATCTGATACCCAGCTACCATACTTTAATCCTAGTCTGAGACTTGACTTTAGTGCAATATAAATAAAATATAATTTTTTATATCTAACATTGACAACAATAATGAGATAGAAAAACTTGCGGTTTCGACCCAGCGATGCTCTAAAAATCTTCCTCTTTGTCAATTTTAGTGACAAAACTATTAATACATATGGATTTAATAAAATAAACCTTTTATTTCAATTTCCATAATGCTTGTGTTCTTTCATGGTGTTTTAGCACCTTTGTTACTGAAGATTCGTAGCAAATAACAACTTATGAGAATACTCAATTAGAGATTTTCTAGAATGACAAGTCAATCTACTTAATGGTTGTTACGTCGGTACGTAGTTTTTTGTACCTACCCCAAAGTCCAATTGTACCGAGTCTTTGAAGTAATAATACGGTGATATGTTCTCCCCCTTATTACTTAGTTGTCTCTTTTGCTTAACAGGTTGAACCTATGCGCTTGTATCCTAGTGAACTACATAAAAGAGTTATGAAGGCTAAGGGAATACCAACTTTTAAAGAAGGTTCCACTAAGTAAACTTAGCATCTTCATCAAGGAGAGATAAAGGTACATTCATCTCCTATAATTTCACGTTCGCATACCCCACAAAGATATATCAGTTAAGCACAAGTTCAAAATTTTAATTCTCCCAACATGAGCGACCTTTCTCTAACTACAATATAAGGATTTCTTAAACATTAACAAATTCACAAGTAAATTTGTATCGCAAATATTTTACTCTATTCTCGCTAGTTACGAGCAAAACATTTAAAAACAATGATCTTAATGTTAGAGGCACTAATAAACATTACTTTCTTGAGAAAAATATTATCGATTTATACTTTTCTTCATCTTATCTTCTTTCATGTTCTTCTTTATACAACTGAATTATATGAGATGACATTGAGAAGTAAGTTGTGAGAATCTAACGATGAAGATGTGTAGGATATGAAAGAGATGAGGTTGTTATGAATTACCAATGAAAAAATTATAGGTTGTTAAGGTCATGTGATAAATCAGAGAGAATTAAACTAGGGTTTAAGATTGATTTTGAGTTTGAATGGAGTTAATGGGTTATTTGAGTTGCTGATAGATGAAGGTTTATTATTTAATTAAGTTTGAGGAGTTGGCTTGATGATGAATCGAAGAATTAAAGTTTCGTGGAAATTCAATGCAGATTCAGAAGAAGAAAATGATGGTGATGAAGATTATGAGATTTAGAGATTGAGAGAAGAGAAATACAATCAATAATAGTCAATTGTGATATTGATTTAAACGATGATTCAAACTTAGAAAGATGAAGAAAAGGTAAATTAGGGGTTCACATGTTTTCTCGGAATTAGAAATCATCTAGGAATCTTAGGTTGTAATTAAATTGTTATTCAAATTGGAGAAGGGATTTGATTAAGAAAACGCAGACTTGGTTGTGATGATGAGAATGAAATGAATATTATATTCTTAGTGGTTTAAGTTTCGAATTGAAAGTTGAACAATATGAATTATGTTTAGCATTAGTGCCTGGTGGGTTGCGGATATGCAAAGATTATGGTTTAAGTCTAGTGGGGCGGCTATTTTCCCCGTCTTATATTCTATATATTATTTTATGGGATTCAATTGTTTGCATATTTTACTTGTTTGTCTAACTATCTGGTCTTCATGGTAATATTTTAAATCATGATTTGGGTGGAGCACATCATGTGGATAATGTTATTATTATTTATTGGGGTTGTTCTTGCGTCGTCTTCTCCGCTGAGTTTGGCGATATTAGAGTAGAACTTCCTTCTTGATGCATAAATTGTTGAATGCTCTAATTCGTTAATTTATTTTCAATCAGTGTTATTTTATAAATGTTAAGCATATTAGTGATTACTTGAAAGTTATACGTTTTAACTGAGAACCCCTTTGGGATGATGTGCTCACTCGTTCCAACTTCAGGTTTCAGTTATAAGAAGAGATGATGCACGCGAAGAGATTTGTTTTCGTAGCTTTAAATCTTTATCGAATCTAAAGATGTTATGTATATATATATTCTTTGTTAATCTATAAAAAAACACATGTTTATATTCCCATCATTCGAGAGATTTTATTTATATAATATCAGAATGTATGGATTTGTTTTGGGTTGACCTTATGTAATTGTGATTCTTAAAACCGATAATCTAGATTTGATGCTTCAGTTTTTAATCTTATTATCTAAGGAGGTTTAACATTTGGGGCGTTTCATAATCCATTCAACTTGCAACTTGCATGACTTTATAATCCTACAAAAAAAATACAGCTCTCACCCCTTGTACTTTGGCTTCACTCAAGGCTAAACCAACTGCATCAAGATCATGGTAGAGAGGATTCATGCCTGACATTATTGGGTATGATTAAATTTCTTCTAAACCAGTTAAGTCACTCATACAAAATCCCACAGCACCTTCTTTTCTTTTGTAAGAGTAAGAACCATCACATTCGAACTGTAGTGTATACAGAGAAATAAGATCAGAAATGTTTGGATGCATATCAACCCTTGGAAAATTGGAGTTGGTCGGGTACCTATCCTCATATGTATTTGGTATCCAATAGGATCTTTTCATCAACTTAGTTCCCATGTAGAAAAAAATTCCATGAGTTGTATTTTCTAGCTTATCAGGCCATGAACCATGTAGGGTTTGGAAGGGTTTATCTCCTAGTTTTAAGACAAGTTTCCACTTATCTGAGTTCTTGTAAATATAGAGTCTTGGACACAATTATCGATCGACTAACTCCACTATATGACTGCCGGGATTTAGCCGACTCTTCATGAAATGTTTTGAAATTTTGAGAAAACAAGTAGTAGTTTGAACTTAGTAAATGAGTGTTTTAAGAAAATAAATAAGTTATGAGAAAGTTTGAAGAGTGTTTTGAACTTATAATAAGTATTTTGAATAGAAAGTATAAAACTTCATTTGTTATATCAATATATATTAATTACTTTTTATATTTCTATCTTTTATTCCTTGTTCAATAGAGAAAATAATTAGCATTTCAAACTTGTATTTTCTTATATGAGTGTTTTTTTTTTTGAAAGTATACCAAATGTCCCAACTCGTAGAAAATCATATGCACAAATAAAAGTATCATATAAAATAATAACATTCGCATCATAAGACGTTGTATTTTTAACATATGAAACGCAGTTTTATAATTATGTTAGCATCAAATGCAGATAGTTAATGTATTAGAATTAGAATTATTAATGATTAATCATTTTTACTAATTGTTTTGCAACACTTTGTATTACCATCTATCAACCACAAACTTCTTGGAGAAAATGTTCTCCAACTTTGCTATGATCTCATTCCTTTCTCCTATATAGTCTTCATCTCTAAATCATCATACTTACCATTGGTGTATAAAATTCTAGACACCATTTAGTGTACATGAACCAATATATCGCCATATACTTCAACATATTATCAAAACACAAGTAAAAAAAAAATCTTATTTCATAAGAACCTAAATAAGATTCATCTTATGATTTCTAGTTTTATATATAAACAACGACATTGACAAGTATCTCGTCAAAAATCTTGTATAGTCCAGGAATACTTCATTTTATCTATAAACCAATTTTGATTTATTTTCGATATCATATGTATCTGTAAGTCTCCAACAACTTTGTCCGTGGATTATATACAGGACTCAAGCTTTTCAAATATATGATCATTCGCTAAAATCTTCTTATATACGTAATAGCTTCAACCATTTTCAACCTTCTTCTTGTACGCATCTATCTGGTAAAGTTAAGAGAAGTAATGGATGAATATAAAATGGGTCAAATGCCCAGAGATCCTTCAAATTAAATTGTAGTAGAAGAGTAAATTATCAGGATATGTGAAATGAAGGGAGAAATAAAACTTGAAATTGAATATTGTACCCCTGATTTATCTATCTTCACCCATCTCCTTAATTTTTTATGCTATCTCCACTATCATCCCCTTCCCAACCAACATAAAAACCACAAACTCTAATTTTTCCATGTTTCTAGCATCATTGTACACTAACATAATAATGATAAACTTCATGTTTCTACGTCATATATGCCATTAACATCAAGATTTCACTATTACCAACACCGGAAACACTGACACCACCTAATTTTACATAGACACCACCACCAACACTAACATAAAAATCCACAACCGTTATATATATTTAACGTCCTAATTTCATTATAATTTCATAATTTTATGATTTTATAAGTACAAGAGAAGCTGAACTAGGTTTTGAATAATCCAAATGATTCTTGATAATCTATGTTTATATAACAGGAGGGTCCGATGTGTCACGGGACGGCTAGGATACATCCATTTTTCTAACTAGCGGCTAGGATCTCCCCTCACCCTCCCAGCTTCATCCAAGACCTACAAATCTAACGGTGGTGTTTGATTTTACTGGCCCATTATGTTTAGTCGGTTCGTTGTAATCAATTTGATATTTATTCCAACATTCCAGCTATTGAATTCAAACGAATGCTGAAGTATTTGACCCTTTATATTCCAAAACTCCCTTCGCTTTATCAAAAAAAAAAAAAAGTGAATCCCAATCAATTCGATTGTGAAATAGTTTTTATCGATTAATACCCTAGAGATTAATTGTGCACAGATAAATGTTCACGGAAAGAAATCTATATGAGATGCCAATTCTCAGCTACCATTGCTTATCATCAGACCCGCTCTGCAAAATTAAGAAGCATCGGGTACTTTTTCTTTTAAACTTCTCAGCTTTTGGATCTGTGTTCATGTTTGGTTTATACAATTGTTTTATTTTTAAGTGTTTCTGATGTAAAAGGTGTTTCATTGAAACTTATGCTGTTTTTTAGGGTTTATTTTCATTTGAAGATTGGTAACTTCCGGCCAAAAAATCACACGGGTAAGAATTCGTTCTCTTCACTCTACATTATTGATAGATTATGCTGATCATGATTGTTACTACTGATAAAAGTGGCAAATATTAACTTTTCATGAATTTTACAGAGATTAGTGTAGTATCAAAAAGTACTTCAATGGCAGACCAAGCCCAACATCTACTTGATTAATTAGGAGTTCAGCAGGTACGAATCAATGGTAACCACCAGGAAATACAACTCTTCCCCATTCCTATTCAGACGAATCATGCCTAGGAATATTAAGTGCTCTAGAAACATCTAATGGTATAAGTAGTATAGTATCAAATTTGATGAACTATACATTAACTTTGTACTATTGAACCTTACTTTACCAGCTTAGAATCGTCATGATGCCATACTTATTAAATGTGTAAACATATTGGTTCCTGTTGTATTTCTATATTGTTTTGTAGTATATGGTTGAACTTTGTTTTGTGATCTATGGTTGCTCTTTGATTTGATTGGTGTGCATCAAGTTAAGTTGCTATCTCTCCTGAGCATATTCAGCTTTATCTTTTGTTTTCTTTTTCAGTAGAAGCAAATTAATTTCAATTTGATCATCCAAATATAAACACCCATAACCCTTGGTTCGTTACTAACAAATCATTTCTTATACTAAACTTCTTTGTATGCAATAAAGCTCGGAATTATTTTGCTTTTCATATTTTTTTATTTCTGAACAATATCTTAATTATGTCCTGGCTTCGAGCCTAATAATGTCTTAGTCTGGAAAACATGCATCAAATAGAATTTATAAATATTATCAAGACCTCAGGGTTAATCCATTTTGTAAACCTGCTGCTACTAATTACGTGTTATGCAAGGTTATTATTCTTTTTTCTTACTCCCAAACTTGCTTTGTGTAGGAAATTTCTCAGATGGCTATTTTCGCCTCAGCAAGATAGCTCGCTTTGATGCGACTTTGCGTGATAATACTTCATGGATGTAACCTTAACTATCTTCGGGGCAAATCATACTGAAATGTTTGATCAAGTATCGTACCTTGAGGCACATGCAGTTGGAATCTCCACTTCAAAATGGACTTCCATTTCTTAATAAACAAAACCGGTGCTTTGTTAACTAACTAAAACTTCAATTTCTAGGGATGCAACAAAGCAACGATGATTTCCATCCTATGCGCATATGAAAGTTGGTGTTGAGGGCCTGAGGCTTCTGAAGAAGAGTGAAGATTGTATATTGATGAGTAAGTTCGGTTTTACTCTCACCTTATAATAGGCATTAAATTAACCAAGATCGTAATAATGCAAGGAAGAATTTCATTGGATCATGTGTTCTTCTTTGTAATGGTATTCTTCCTTTTGAAATCGAAACTTCAGAACATATATGTTATTTGTAATGTTATTTACCATTATGTTTTCTTACTTTTGAAACTTTTTCGCTGCAGATGTGGTGGGTTTCTTAAATACCATCACCAACATCCATCTGTTTCGGAGGGAGGTGTCCTGCCATCTCAAATACGTGAACTCACAACTGGGAATCTCAAGTGTAGATTCTTGGTCGTTCCAATTGTTTGCGGGTGCCCGAATACAAATTAATAAACCAAACACGAGAAAGAGGTATAAGTTGCCTCTTTTTGGATGGATTTGAATTGTTGGTTCTCTATTTTCCTTTCCCCATTTCTTTTATGTATTCCTATGCTTACATTTTAATTAGTGGATCTATGATAAAATGAGTATGTGGCAGGGTTTTCAACAACCTTTGTCTTTGTTTTCTAAGTTCCGTCTATCTGTCCCTAAGAAGGTTATGCAAGAGATGGCCAAGATATTCATTTCTTGATTTGAAATCATGTGGTTACTGTCACATTGATCTGTATTTTTTTTTTTCGGTTTCACTAGAATTAAGTTAAGGATGAATTTCTGCAACGTGCAGCTATTTAAAACATAATTAAAGTGGGACGTTAGGCGAGCTAAATAAGGTTAAACACGAAATGGACTATTATGTCCCATACTTACTTTATGTTACTATCTCTATCTTATTAAGTGTGTTGTAAAACTTTGATTAAGTTACTATGTAAGGAACATGAATTGCTGAAAGGGATTTGTTGGTGGGATTTTAGGAAAAAGCTACTCGACTTCTGTGTTCCTACTATTGAAGAGGTCCAAACTGTATTGGGTTGTAGCTTCCCGAACACTATTAGTTTTTTATTCAAATAAAGGTTTATGACTATATTGCATTTGATCTTCTTATACATGTACAGGTAGTCAGTCCTTTATTAGCATCATGGGATTGCGACTCTTATGTTTTAAGGAGCATTAAGGAGCAAGTCACATTATGCAAGTGATATGATTTTCTAATTTATTCCCAAATATTAATTAGTCTTTTTTAATTTTTATAGTGTGATGGCTATCTAACGTCCCAATGTAAAAAGATAAATTTGGGCATAACAAAGGTTTTGTTTTTTTGACATTTCTTAGTGATTCTCTGTTAATGTCTAGCCGGCTTTTGAAGAAAAAATTCGATCTATTCGATTTTCATCAAAAATAGTCAATATTGTCCCCAACTTAACTACCGATTCACCGTGTTCCAGTTTTTTTTTTTTTTTTTTCTTTCCAATTTTTATAATTTTCCTTTCCATAATGCATCCAACTCCATTTACATTTAAGTATTTGACTGGTTTCGGGCTTTTAGTGTTCGATGGGTGATCTTAGCTTTCTTCCTCACTAGTACAAAAAGTCGCATTGGCCACATTTGATCACTGTGTCCATAGGCTTTCGGCCATGGATTTTTTTCACTCCAGAAATGTGATATTAGGTGCCATCACAAAAGGATACCTTTATGGCTACATAAAATTTGTGTGACTAATAGACATGATTTACCATGACCATATCCCTATAACCGTGTCCATATGGTACCCTATTTTTTTTAGCAGTTGACCATTGCCATGGCCATAAGTTCCTTATAGCCACACAACTTATGTTTAATGTGGGTGGTGTTTACTTTAAAGCTACATGGATTTATTTGAACCATGGCCTTTGTTACTAATCAGACACGCAAAAGTCATTTTATCATGGCTAATTCGTGACCTACAATCACATTGAAACTGTAACACCATGGCAATAGACATTCTTAAAATACAATACATGATTTCGATGTGGCGATTGTTTATCCTAAAGCCACATGGATTTATTTAACCATGGCTACCTCTATTATTTAGACACGCAAGATTAGTTTCATCATGGCTAATTCATGACTTATAGCTATATTAAATCTATAGAACCATGGTCATCCCAATCACATAAAATGTTTCCAATGTGGCTATAGGTTACATTTTGGACACATGAAAATTGGTAAACTGTGACTGTATTTCATATTCAGCCACAGAAAGGCGCAATCGCTCAATCTTCTGTTATTGGTGTCATTAGGCCTCGTATGTATGTCAAGATTTTAAGAACCTATATTGGCCACCTATTTGTATCAAGTGTAGCAAAGTAGAATCTATGGTCAATAATACATTTTAATCACTGATACTAGTGAATCTATTTACTAAAAAATTCTCAGATACACTCTTTATTTAGTATTGAAAAATTATTGTTATTACATTTCCAGAGAAGATGCATAAAGGTAGATAATTAAGTAAAAACATGGATTGTTGGATCTACGAAGACGATTAACCACCAAACTATCCCCTTTCAAATTCTTCCCATCTGAGCACAGTTTCCTCTGCATCTCTGTGTAAGCACCTGCAAGAGAAAGAGGGAAAGGGATTCAATCATCTGGATGGAGTGTTGCAAAGAGAACTAGATAGTCAAGAATTTTACTCATGAATTTGTACCATTGATGAATCTGCATATTTTTCGCAACTACTAGATGTTAACGAATCAATTGAACTAGATAGTCATGTAATCCAGTCTCGTAGTGTACGGAAAGAAACTTTTAGTAATTCAGGACTCCAATTGAGGGACATAAAGAATTCGAAATGCTATAAAAATGGGCTACTTAAAAGCCATATCAATAATCATGCAATGCGGCAAGACGCTCAGCGTCGATTGCTTAGTTGAATAATCTTATTGAACTGACCATTTAAAATCTATGAACACAAAAAAATAGGGGAGGTAGAGAATGATACAGACCCAATATCTCATCTGATTGAGCCCACCATTTGTGTGTACAAGCAAGTAACCACGTGAATCTGTAGGACCTGAATCAAACAACCAAAAACATAATTTTCTTACTCGACTAAGTAAGGATCATATAATGACTACAAAGAAAAAATCATTACAATATTCATAGCCCTGGCGTATGATCGACGTATGATCGACATATACGCATATACCTTCAGGCCTTTACAAAATCTCACTCGGAGAAGAAAACGAAGAAGATAAGGATGAGTGTAGTCATCCTTCTCTAACTAATATCCACATGAATGATGTGTATAACATTATCACAGACTATGTAACCATAACAGAAACAATTATTCAGATATTAGAAGCTTACCATCCCAACCAAAAGGAGCAGGCTCCTTATCCTATTTTTGTATTTTGACTCCACAACCTCTTGTGTATCAAGCATGTATGCCTTTGTCGTATCCAAGCCATTCGAATCCATTTTCCACTGGTATATAATGCTGCAATAGGATTCTTGGAGCCAATCACAAATGCCAGAGATACTATCTATGTCCACTGGACACAGAAAAAATACAGAAAGAGAACACTAAACTAAATCAAAAAGTACTAAAACTGACTACAATTTCAACCAACAACCCATTTTAGTATTAGTACTAAAGCATCAAGAAACAGCTCCGGTGAAGGCTCCAACAACCTGCTACTTAAAACCAAACAAATGCAAAATCCAAATACAATTACAATCGAATATATCAAATTGCAAGAAGAGCAAAAACATCCGTAACTTCTCTGTTAAGAGACAAATGCATAAATCAGAGGATAATACCCTTGCTGCAAAATTGAGCCTGATCTAGACAATTTCATTTGCCTTTGCACATATGTTCTCCGGTATAAATCTTACTCCCATTAAACCCTTATCTTTAATCAATCATCAGTCCCTCTCCAGGAAGGGAAAGGAAAATGCTTGTTGTTACAGTCCCTTCTTGAGCTTGTCTGGTTTATTGTCTACAAGATTAAAAATAAACTATGAAAGTAATAATCATATTCGGACAGTACCGTCGCACACAAAAAAATGCATAGAAGAGTTATAAATGCTGCCTTACGACTACTTACACAGGGAATATCGTAAATTATAAGAAAACGTTTCACCACGTCAAAAACAAAGATTTATCTAATAGTATAAACCGAAGTAAATATGCACAAAATTAAACCAAATGTTCAAAAACAAAATCAGTCAATGAATAAACACATAACGCCATACCTGAGCATTGTAGTTTAGTCGATGAGATACCCATCCAATTGAAGACACAGTAGAATGGCTATTATAAACAGTCCGGAACTTCATTTCACCAATCCAGTCCGGAACTTCACCATCCAACATATTCCCATGTAAATCCACATAGTTACACAAAGATAACTTCCTCCTTCAATCCGGAATTCCACCAGCCAACAAATTTTCGCTGAAATAAAAAATACAAAAAAATAGATTCAATCAACAAGAGAAAGTACTGATTAAGATCAAAAATAGGGGTTTCTGTATCCAAAATAATGAATAAATAGCCAAAGCAGTTGACTACAGGAAACCAAATCATCACATAAAAAATAAAAAACACATAAACCTGAATAATCTTCACAGCCAAATTAACAACAACTGATGCCGCAATCACATTATCATAGAAAATTGCATAATGGTACAAACTCGGGTCTTCTAATTCTGGAGACTTGTCCTCATCAGCATACTTCTCCGGATTTGCAATCAGTTCTTCCATCAATTTTATAGTAAGACGATGTAGATTCTTTGGTATCGATTTAGCAGCAATCAAGCTCGAAAAAGCCCCTTGTTTCTTCACCTTAGTTAATTGTTCATTAACAATGAAAATCGTATCTTTCAATTTCTGAATCTTAAGCTCTCTATCAAAAGACTCTTTAGCATCAACAATAACTTGTCTAGTATCTTTAATCCTCAGTTTCACATCTTTTTCAAATTGCCGAAGAACAGATTCATCCATGGAAACCGAAACAGACTCAGAAAGCGATTTATAATTAGTAATAAGATCTGTATAATTCCGAGCAAGATCAGCAAAAACCCTAAATAGTTTAGAACTTTCAAGAAATTAATCGTTATTTTCTCTTCCCTGAATTTGAGAGGAAAATGATTGATAGCATATTACGAATTAAAGTTGGGTTACGATTGATTTAGGGTTTGTAGAAGGTGTATCTGAGGTATTCGATTGATGAGTTTCTGTGAATGAGGTTGTAATGATTTTCACCGGAAATTGCAGATGAAGAAGAGGGATCGACCAGATTTCGGGATAGGAAGAGGAGGCGAAGAAAGAGAGAAAGAGAGAGAGCTCGAGTGGGTGAGGGAGATTTTGGTGGGTGAATGAAAGAGATGGACGGACCAGATTTAGTTTGAACCACTCATACGGATTGAAAAAATATTTGACGGTTGAGATTGAATTTGTGATGCTCATACGGATTGAAGCATTTGTGTTTCTATTTGTGTTAATACGATCTCATGTATCCGGTTTATTATCAACCTTAGACATGAAAAAAAAATCCAAAAAAAATATTAATAAATTTATGACATTGTTATCGACATTCTGATATAAAAAAATCCAAAAAAATGTATAAGAATGAATTGGGAAAATGAAAAATGAATTCGATAATAGTTGTGTTTCTTTGTTCTTTCTCTTTGTGTTTTTGTGCTTTCTCTTTGTGCTTCCGGTTTGGATTTCGACTAGCCGCATAGGTCATGAAGTAATTTTGAAAATTCATACAGATCATGAAGTAGCTTTAGTTCACACTGGTAAACTCAGGTTAGCATGATACATCATAGAAATCGATAAATATGAAGCTCAATGTCGATTCGAACTTCAAATGTGGTATTACGGCATACAAACTATGAACCGAGAAGCTCCAGGAGGGTTCAAACTTCAAACTTAACATGATACATCTTCTAAATCAATAAATATGAAGCTCAGTGTCGATTCGAACTTCAAATATGGTATTACGACGTACAAACTATGAACCAAGAAGCTCTGGGAGGGTTCTGACTTCAAAGGTTTCATGATATATCATTTAAATCGGTAAATATGAAGCTTATAGACAATTGCAACTTCAAATATGGTATAATGGCATACAAACTATGAACCAAGAAGCTCTAGGAGGGTTCTGACTTCAAACGTATCATGATATATCATTGAAATCGATAAATATGAAGCTCATAGTCGATTCTAACTTCAAATATGGTATAACGACATAGAAAATATGAACCAAGAAGCTCTGGTAGGGTTCTGACTTAAAACTTAGCATGATACATCATAGAAATCGATAAACATGAAGCTCAGTGTCGATTCGAACTTCAAACTTGGTATAATGACATATAATCTATGGACCACGAAGCTTTGAGAGGGTTCCGACTTCAAACTTATCATGATACATCATCGAAATTGATGAATACAAAGATTAGTGTCGATTCGAACTTCAAATGTGGTATAACGACATAAAAACTATGCATACCATGCTCCGAGATCGAAACCTGACCGTGAGTAGACTACTTTAAGTCAGAAACTTGGTAAGAACGACGAATCTATCCATATACAGGTAAGATTCCTTCAGAATATTCTACGAAACCTCAAACAAACCTATTTTTACATATTGTATGCATTCCAGGCTCAGAGATCGAAACCTGGCCGCGAGTTGACTATTATAAGTCAGAAACTTGGTAAGAACGAAGAAACCATCCATTTACAGGTGTTAACCAGTCATTACTAATGACCTTGACCATACATAGCTCATTTTTATCGGCTTATTAGATAGCAACTGCATATGACATATATATATATATACATGATGCAGGCACCCAATGAACCAAACACTTTGGATGCATAAACATCTTCATGCCATATGATAATCCAAAAATTTTGAAACTCATGTAGCTATATGTCTATCTTTGGACATGTTGAATAACTATGTTCTATTTCTTAATAATCCCAGTGGCTAATATATTTGATTTTGCCACGGAAAATTAAAGTTTCTAATGAACCCTACATTTTGGACACATAAAAGAATTAAAGTGGCCAAATAATTTTGTTTTCCGCCTCGGCTGAATAGGTGTGTCTGTTTCCATCCTACGCATTAGACACGCACACAATTGGTTAACGTGACCATATACCCATATATGGCTACAAGTCATGGGTTTATACTTAAAACCATGGACAAATAGTATCTTATGGCTACAGGAAAGTGATCAACATGGCCACAACAACAATCTGTGCATGTATCCACGGAAAAATATTTTGGTGTGGCTAGGCTTTTGATCTGAAAATGTGGCCTATGTGACAGTTTGTACTAGTGCCTTTCAATTGGTGGTATTAGATGCATAGTGAACAGCCATTATATTTAAATCGGCCCTCAACAATGCTCGGTAAGTTACAAATGTTACCTCATTAGATTTCATTTTTTTCTCCTCCGAATTACCGATAATTTATTTTAGATTTAATAATGACTTTATTAACAGTATGGAAAGGCAGTAATGTTAGGAATCATTGGCCTACTTAGTGGTCTGTTATAAACCATGTTAAGAATGTTTTAAGTTGTTCGGAAACTTTAGAAATTCTTGAATGCGATTCAATTCATATATATGTTTTATTTTAGCTAAATGTGAAATTAAATCTGTCATAAAGAATGAGAGCAATGATCCCATGTTTCGATGTATCATGGATATAGGTGACGTAGCATGCATTCTAAGGGTAGTTTCTTATAAGATATGACAATAACCTTTACCAGCTCCTCCTATTTTGTTTATATGGCTAGATGGTACTGATGGCCTTTACATTTGTTTATATCTAATGTACAAACATACTACTGTTGTGATCGCGAAGATTTGTGTGGATGAAGGGATTCATACATACTGTCCTTCGTGGAAATATCCAGTTCCTAAATGCAACCAGTACTCAAGCCTTTCTTTTCCTTTTTCTTAAGAATTGAACATGTGCATATATATTCCTCAAATTGTAGGTCTTACTCTTGATTAGTTAATCATAGATTGGAGGATTTTGATCCTCGGTTTGTGATTATCCCGTTTTTCTGGACAATAGCCATTGTAATAATTATAAACATTAAGATGCGAAAAGATATTATAATATTTGCAGGTTTAAAACTTAGTTAACCTTATAGTGGAAATGTTTGCCTCCAATCACAGTAGCAGGACATCATATATCAATTAAATTACAGATCAAATTGAGTGTCAGGAACTGGGCGATAGCATTCCAGCGGCATTGGCTTGGTTCTTCTGAAATAAATGAAGTATATATGGTGGTACCTAAGAAAAATTGGGACCACTAGCGGCAGTGTCTTTAATGATTAGATAGTTACAGAAGATATTGGGACAAAAGAAAAATGTTGATAATCAGAATAAAGAGTCCCTTTCAGATATACGATAACTTTAGATTTACATACATTTTGTGGCACTGGAGATTTTACGTGACATACAAATGTTGGGTCAAAGAGGGAGATGTCGATATGTTATGTATACATTTTGGGGTGGCCGGTGCAGATTTTGGGATACAATGGAATATGTTTATTTAAAGTCCACACTTTGAGTCGCCTATTCTTTTCTTTTTTTATCACACAATTTTTGTTTCTTTTGGTTTTGGAGGAAGATGATAGATACCACAGATACCAATAAGAAAGTACCTTGGAATAATTTCAAGGCCTACTAGCATTGAGTATTTTCCATTCCTTTAAGGCAGGATGTAAACAGATTTAATGAAAACGTTACCATTAAATCAATCATGGTAATGGTAAAATCTGATAGTATGTTTCTCTTTGCTCATTTCTTCAGTAAAATCATTAGAGGTCACTGACAGATAATAGTTTTATTTGTTTCTATGTCCATTCCTTATGGTATACTCAATATTACTTGGCTATTGAGACTTTTCCATTCTCAATAATTAAGAAAATAGGATCTTGCGCCGAAATACTAACACGAGTATTTTCCGCTTTTACAGTAGTATGGGCTAGAAGTCAAACATTTTTGGATGTCAGAAAAAAAACGTTGATCCCAATTTTAAATGGCTTCCATATATTATTTTGTCTCTATATATTGGTGTCGTCGTATTTCATTTTTAGCATGTGAGCAAGGGGAAATATTATGAAAATAAAAATAGTAAATTCATGTTATCTCCTTTAATAAAATGAGTTGTTGTTTAGATTACTCCTGTCTTCGTGTCTATTGTTTCTTTGAAGTCTAAACACAGATAGGGCCAAGAGCCTCAGAGTCTAAGACCGTGAAAGGTTCAGGGATCAGGGTTCGTAATGTTTGGATTTGGATCGAAGTTTTTGACACCTAAAGTCATGGGTTAGAGTTCACTTTGTAATGTCTGGAGAAAGGTTAGGTAAAGGATCACATTTCGAGAATAAAGATAGCAGAACACCTCACTACTCTTCAATCTTTTGATATTTCAGATATTATTCATAAGACCATTGTTATGTATCACAATGAAATCGTTTGTTTTGGTGTTAATTCTAGACCATGAGAATACTAACCTGTAACTTTGAGTTAGATGTTGTTTTGATAGCTTTTCTTCTTTCTTATCTTATTAAAAATAAATAAAAATAAAGATAGCATACAACCAGTGACTCTGTAATGCCCGGGAAACGTTAGGCTAAAAATCATTGTCCTTATAATAAAGGTAACATGCAGCCAATTACAATGACAAAGGTAACATGAAACCAATTACAAACTTAGTAGATTAACCTGTGAAATATCCCGTGCCGTTACGGCACGGGTCATTCCCTAGTCATATATATATAATAGGTATGTTTCCTAACTATAATTCTCATTTTGATTAAAAATTTTGAGCGACACAGATTGACATGTGTAAAATCTAGTTTAAAATTGGTTGAAACTGGTTTGGTTTCATATAATTCTCTTTGTTGATGTATCAGCATACACACTAGTTTGCTGATTGAATCAACAATTGGGTGATTTCTTTTTCATCTTAGTATAGCTACATATGGTTAGATTGAACTGAATTTGGTCTCACCTATATTTAAGCACTGCTATAAAATGAAACATATAAAATTGGTGTAACAACATTAGTAGACCATTTATAACCGTTTTCACTCATGTCTAACCGTTAGGCCTATTCTTATGCATCACGCCAAAAAATCTATTTTCCATACACGGTGGCTTGGAAAACCAGCTGCGGCACTATGTAAAAGATTTAAGCGATTGAATTTTTACCAAGCGATATTGTCGATTTTCTGAGTATCGCTCGATATTGTTTATATTGCGAACGTTTTACTCAATGTTAGAATGGGTTTCTTATGTATTTAGCTATAACATACACCTTTAATTAATGTTAGAACGAGTTTCTTATGTACACCATAAACTAGTCCGTGAATCATTCGAAAACCAACCCTTAGTTTCAAAAATTACGTAGAGACTTACTAACATCTAGATTGAGTGAATTTTAAACTTCAAAGTACGACTTACTCGCAGGTGCTAGACTCGCCAGCTTCAAATCAATGGTCGAGATAAATATCAGGCTTCGTCATTTATCTTATACTCTTAGTAGGCTCTTGACTTTCAAAATTATCCCTTCTACCTTTTTTGTTTTTTTTTTGATGGGGTCTTTTTCAAGGGAGACACGATACCAAATTCATTTTCTTTTTCTTCCTGTTGTTCTTCGTTTTCAATATAAACTAAAAATATAGGAGTACCAAAATACACCACCAACTTTTTTAGGCAACTTGTATGGACTAAACTCAAATAAAATTTAGAGAGTTCAACTTAATGAGTCTCAATCAGGAATTATATAAATAAATCATATATCTTTCTCTCACAATCCGAATGTAAATAGAGACTTGTCTGTGAGCCTGATTATTCCATAAGAGTGCTTGGAAGATTCCAAAAGTTAATATACAAGATCAATCAAGTCGTATCCGACAAATAAGGATGAATATATCTACTTTGATTGATTTACTTACAACCAGTTATACTTTAATTATAAAGATAAACAATATAATGTGGAAAAAGAAATAACACAAACACACCAGAAATTTTGTTAACGAGGAAACTGCAAATGCAGAATAACCCCGGGATCTAGTCCAGATTTGAACACCAAACTGTATTAAGCCGCTACAGACTCTATCCTACTATCAGAACTTCGGACTGGAATATATTTAAGACCGAATTAAACATTCACAGCAATTCAGTTACAGTCTTACGTGCTCCTTATGTCTCTTGAATCCCAGCAAGACTCTGCGCAACTGATTCCCTTAGTTGGCGTCCTTTATAACCTAACAATTGCTTAAACTTAATTGAAGACTTTAAACCAATCTACCTACCACAGATAAGCATATATGTGATTTCCGTTCTGATAAAATATCAAGGTGAAGCAGGAAGTCAATTGCTATAGTCAAAGTCCATCAAACCTGAAAATCTTGTCTTATGACTTCCGAAGAGCAGCCTAGATTATTATTCACCTCATAATATAAAATTGTGGAATCACAATGTCTGGGATGAAGAACCTTTGTGATTTATATCTATCTTTTTTGATGGAGCAATCTCAACAATCAAAACAATATCAGGATACACGAACTATCAAGATAAAGATAGTTGGACATGGATTTACGAATACCTAGGTGAAGCCAGATCCAACTAAACCCTAGAAGGATTCTAAGGAGAGGAAGAATCTAGTTGACAACTAGGACACATAAGAATAGTGTCAGGGATTAAAAAATCCCAGTTGTTTGAGGTTCTTTTTGTATAGACTTTCCTGGTCAAAGTTTCTTTGGATTTAAGCTAAGGTAGCTTTGGAACCAAGCAATCAATAATCACCGTTAGATGAAAAACTTGACTTTGAGATTAACATGGTAGAATATACACTCTAGTTAGAATGAACCGTAATTGAACCATGTATAATGACTTGTTCATGAAAAGTTATCCGAAACTAGCCAATCAAACTATAAACTTAACCATTTTCCTATTACACTTTAAGACTTAACCTTGAGTCACACTTGTGATCAAAAATGTCTAGATAGTGTTTTTAGAGAGTTTTTCAAATGTGGATCATCTCAAATAAATAATTCTGATGCATCTGAAAATATTCGACAGGGTAAGTACGTGTACTTGGTATGTGTACTTTACATGTTCATGAATATGTTTGTCATGGTACGTGTACCAGGTATGTGTACCCTTAAGGCAAAAATGGGTTCATGCTTACAAATCTTTTATGGTTTTCATACTGGGTATGCATACCTTTTCAGTTGTGAAATTAACATATTTTTTCCAGTTTGCATACTAGGCATACGTATCTTTCCTGTTTCATGAGTCAACAATCTTTTTGTGGTATGGATACCAGGTATGCGTACCAAAAAGTCGTTGCTGAACTATAGCTACGTCGGTACATGTACTGGATACATGTATTGCGGCTCTAGACTTATAACAGTTCTATCAATATGTGAACTGTTATGTATAATGTCTTGTATCCAGATTAACAGTTGTTCTATATCTCTCTAATAATCAATTCGAAACATTCCTGAATAACATCAATGACACATATCACTGTTCCAGGATATTTCAAATGATTAAACCTTGAATCATAATTTAGGTCATAAACAATAAAACTTTCTTACCCAAATTCATCAAGTATGAAAAAATGTTCTTAAGTTTAATTAGTCATATTTCGAGAACAATATTCAAGATAAACTTGACTCGAAATTTCTACTATGCATAAATTGTCTAATTTAGTCTTGCAACAATGTCTCATAGATAGAAAGGTGAAAACTTGAGAAATAGGTGGTTAAGTCTTCACTTATCTTTTGTTGAAGAAGTTATCCAGAACTTTTGTTGACCTTCATCTTCAAACGGCAGAACGCGGTGATATCTGATTCTTAATTACACACTTTTATCCTAATCCAAGACTTGACTAAATGTAGATTATGAATCAAGATATAGTTTTGATCAACTAAATTTGACAACAAGCTTGAGATAGCACCACTTGTGAGTTCGACCGAGAAATGCTCTAATATAAACATCACGAAGACTACCATCACCTGATTCACCAACAATGAATTTTGTTTTAGGGATTCTATTTAGAGATTCAAATGCTTCACTGTAAGTTGCAGTTGTTTAACTTTCTTTCTCATTCATACATTTTCCTATGTCACTAAATTTTTCTTAAACTTTCAAGAACTCAAATTTTGATCGTTCTTGCATATGAACCTCATTTTCTGCATAAAACTGTTAGAGCATCGCTCGGTCAAACTCAAAAGTTTTGGTATGTCAATCTTGTTATCAAATTTAGTTAATTAGAACTACATCTTGATTTGTAGTCTAATAAGGTCAGTCTCGGACTTGGAATAAAACATGGTAGTTGATTATCAAAATTTACTAATCGACCTTGAAGATTGAAGGCGAGATGGAGAACAATGGGGACATCTACTGAAACTTCATCAACAAATCTATGTTAAGACTGACTATCAGATTTACTCATATTATCTATCATTTTATCTACTAAGACATTCCATATGAATTTAGTATTATGATGAACGTTGCAAAGAAAAAATATCGAGTATACAAGCTCTTACTTGGTAAAACTTGAATATAAAACTTATCGCATAATAGATTGAGAGAAATTTATTTTTCGACATATCACAATTGTGTATTAAGTTCATAAGGAGTCGTCAAGTTCATTTTTATGTTCATGAAATGATTTGCTCAGTTTATGAATTTGGAACTTATAAATAATAACACTTTATGAATGTTCTATAATTAACACGCGTACACGAACTGGTTGTGAGATGTTAAAAGATACTTTTTATTTCTCTAGTGCACAAAATGATTTTTTCAATCCGCGAATTAGTTGAACTTATAAATAATAAGACTTGATGAATGCCCTCTAATTAGCTCGCGAACACAAAATGATATCATCAGTTCGAGAACTTGTTGTGAGATGTTAATTAATGGATACATTTTGTTTCTCTAGTACACAAACTGATTTGGTTAGTTAGCGAATCAGTTGGTTTTAAAAGGTTCCTGAAAACGTTTTGTAACTTGAGTACATGAACTGATTTGGATAATTTTCGAACTTATTAATACAAAAGGTTCTTGAACTCTGAGATGGATAAATATTCAGAAACTGTTTTTCAAATGTCACGAACTATTTAGGTCTTAATAGTTATTGAACTCCAACTTATGCTTGAAAGTTCAAAAAACTAATCATAGTGTTCTTGGTCTGACCACTCAGTTTATGACGCTTACAAATAAGCTAAGGTACATAGCTTTGGAACTGCCTTTGTAATACAAAGAAAATTAATCATAGTGTTCTTGGTCTAACCACTCAGTGTTCTTGGTATGACCATATGAGTTCATAACGCTTACTAATATGTATTGCACATTCTTCTTTGTAAGACAAAGAAAACTTCTCACATGCTTACATGATCATTCTGGAAAACTTTAGATTACTTGGTATCAAAGTAATTCGTAAACATGAAAACAAGTTCAAGAACTCATCTTTGTTTGTAAGCTACTTAGCCCTATTCATCATTATAAATAGAGGAGTATCAGCATACTAGAATCTCATACTGGCACCTCGGTGTTCGAATTGCGGTTAGAGAAAATACTTAGGCATCTTCGTGAAACTGTATTCCTTTTAAAATATCTTCACTAAGTGATTCGTGAAACCTGATCAGTCTACCTTTGACTCGATAGTTCTTAATATCCGGATCTTGTTCTTATTACTTATTATAGTTCATGGACTGTAGATCAAGAACAAGATAAATAGCAATCACAAAGTACTCTTAGTCTCATACTTAGTGATTCCACAAGATATGTGTAAAAACTCTTCTTTGATTTTTTTGGATTGTTATCATGAGGTGGTAGTAATCTAGGCTTCTCTTTAATAAGACTGTAAATACTCTAGATCCTTAAAGTTTGTTAGACTTGTTTTATTTCAAATAGATTTATAGACCTTGATTAAAATATGCCCAGAGGAAATCAATAGGCTATCTGTTAGAGGCATATTAGTTAAAAGTCTTCACTTAGGCTAAAGCAACACATAGAGCTGTAAAGGACGACAACTAAGGGAATCAAGTTTGTATATTTTTGCGAGATCCAAGAGACATAAGGAGCATGACTAAAGCATAATTGCTTGTAGGGTCGATCCGGTCTCAACTACATTCCAGTCTAAAATCTGATAGTATGCTAGTGTCTATAACAGCTTAATAAAGTGCAGCGTTCAAGACTAGGGTTTTTCTCCACATTGTAGTTTTCCTCGTTAATAAAATTTCACATGTCTTCTGTTATTTTATTTTTTTCGCAGCATATTGTTTACATTATAATACAAATATCATAAGTAGTACGTTTAACAGCCTAAACAGTTTTTTAATTAGCTCAAACTTTACAAACCTACAAGACTTGCTCTTGTGAATTCGCGTCTTGAGAAAATAGATTACAAGACTTTTTCATGTAGGAATCCAGTTTCTATACAGTTTGACTACATACCAGGTTGATTCTTGGATATTGATTTTTGAGATCGTCCAAATAAATTTATTTATAATTCATGTACAATGATCTTAATTAACTATTGATTTATACTTACTGGATATAACAAGTTTGTCTATATAAGTTTCTGAACGAAAAAGTTGGTGGTGTACTTGGCTCTTTTTTCACAAACATTAATTCTTGACTTCAATCTTGGATACATTTTTTGCAGATGCACATTACTAATTAAGTTGTGCCTACAAATATGGATATCTAAGTGATGATAAGGCTGAATATGGATGCATTGAAGGTAATGTAATGTGATGTAACTCTTCATCTCGAGTGTATAATTTCAGAAACAGACTCTCCAAATGTAGTTGTTCAATCAATATAGGATGTACCCGCCCTAGTTGGGAAAGTCACACTATTACTAAAGGTATATTTATAATTTATCTTAAAAGTATTAACAATTGGAAAATTAGGCTTTTTTTTTTTAATAAGAAAACAGGGAAAGCCCCGAAGTTACATGACAGACAACACAACAGTAAATACAACGCTATGCGGTTTCCAAACAAAAGAATCTCGTAACCAAAATCCCGTAACTAGAATCCAATACTGACCGGGCCATCGAACTTAAGTAATGTGATGATGATGATGAATATGGTGACTAGAATCCAATACTGACCGGGCTAGAGAACGGTAGCAGTGACAGTGACAGTAATAGTGATAGTAACACCCGCAACTCTATACGGGAGAGCTGATCGTTGTTGCATGATCAGACTCGGATGAAGTTTTTTTTCCAAAGAACCGACAAACCCTCCTCCACAAGGACAGATGCTAGAAAGACAAAACTGATCCATTCTTCGCACGGCATGTAGATTCCACTCATCAGAGCTCCTGCACCGGCCAGAAAAATGAAAATCAATGATGGGGTAATACATCTTCAGTAGAAGACCATCACCAAACTTGTAGCAAACAATCATCATCTCACAAACAACCAAGAAAACAGACACACTCACAGGATCTATCAATTTATTAACCCTAGTTGGTAAACATAGTACCCCCTGGAGAAAACAAACACTGATTACAACCCAACAAACTTCCCTAATTGATAAACCAAGATCCCTCCGGAAAAGCTTGCTGTGAAGAAATTCACCATTGCAAATCACCATTATTACAGAACTAAAACAAACTAACACACTGGGACTTAAATTATAAAACAGATAGATTAACAAAAGTAAATCTAAAGACACAAACATAGAAACAAATCCGAAATCAGATGAAGAAACCGATCTGCGCCGAGCTTCCGGAGATGGAGAAGAAGCCGCGACTTTAAAGGAGACCCAATCTAAGAAGGATTGATAGCCTTGTTCTCACCGGAAAAGAGAACTGAGAGCTACCCAAACGCTAATCTGCTGTAACAATCACCAGTAGAATCAAAAATTGCAACCAAAATCCAACCGAAACCCCAACTGGAAAATAGAAAAACGCACAAAGCAAGCAGCAAAGAAACTACCACTCTTATAAAGAGGTTGTAGCTAGCTAGGGATGATGATTATCATCTCAGATCTGGTCCAAAAGTACCGATCTGAGCCGAAGGGCTCACACACAGCTTTGTTTTGTATCACTGGAGGTGTAGAAGATAGAGAGGAGGAAAAAGCGGTAAGATATTAACCGATCTGAGCCGAAAGGCTAACACAAAAATAGGGTTTTTAGTGCCGGAGGTAAAGGAGGAAAGAGGAAACACAATTAGAAAATTAGGCATGCTATTACATTATGCAATAGACCGAAGAGACATGTTGGCAAAACAATCTAGGAAGTTAGATTGTCTAAATAATGGCAGTGGTACACTCAAAATTTTGCATGTAATCAAGTTGTGGAGGACATGAGAAACATCCTTCCAAAACTTAACTTAATTCTTAGTTTTAATAACAATAACTTCTTAGTTTTAATAACAAACACTGTTATATCAGGTTTAAAAAAAGGACTATGGGTTTATAAAGCCACAATCTCTTTACCAGAGGTGGAATTAATGGCGCTAGTCGTGGCTCTAAAAATTTAGAGGTAAAGGAAAATTTGATAACGCGTCCATTCGGAACATCCTTGGCCCCGGTTACCACTGCATATTCGCGCACAGCGTGTCCATTCGAAACGATTTGTCTCAGGAGCTCGTTCTTCTCTTGTCCTCAGTGACATGAGTTGATAGTTTTTTTCCTAGACGGTTGTTGCCTAATGGACAATACGTGTTGGCGTATGAGTGTTGTTTGGTTCTCGTGTGCTTGTTGGCTCTCCACCCCTAGTGGTGAACAACAAGCATGATTACGGCCTCTTCAGGCCCGCCTCGTGTTTCCATTTGATTCATGTTGCATATTCTATCGAGAAGGTATCGATGGTGTCCCCTTATTTGTCGCTTAATATTACATGTCGTTGGTAAGATAGATCTTCCGCACACAATGTGTTCGCTTGGAACAACTTGTCTCTAGTGCTCGTGCTCGCCCTGCCTTAAATGGATTTGCTGGCTTGTTCTACTGGAGACGGCTGTTTTGTTAATGTAAAATACGTGTTGGCATATGAGTGGTGTTTGGTTCTTGGGTGCTGGTTGCCTCCCCTTCTGGAGCGGCGAACGGCAAGTATGATTTCCTCTTCAACATCGACCCATGTTGGTTCTTGTGCCTATCTATCAGGAAGGTATAGATTATTGCTACTCCAAGTTGAGCACATGTGAAACCATCCAACAATATTGTGAAGGGGGGGACTCTACCCCGTAGCTATGCAGGCAGCAAGTTCGTGAAGGGGGACTCCCCCCTGTAACCCTGCATCCCAGGCAGGGATGTGGGTATACCCACCTCAATGGTCGCAACTAAGTAATCCCATTGATGTGGTGACTACTTCATCCTCTATACCAAAATGATCGCGGCACAGAATGTGCCAAGGATCTACTACTATCTCTGTACAAGTTGCTCAGGAAGGCGAGCCGGCATAGAAATTTATCCATACTTTTATGAGATAAGATCTTTATGAGATAATAATATCTCTCGTCCTACACAGACTTGTTCGGGACTAAAGGGCTTCGATTATCACCTATCAGCCAATTTGATAACGTTGTAATCAATTTAATGATGATATTTCGGCTTTCAGGAAGATGCTAGTTCGTGCTTAAATAATCTTTAAGACTTTAACAAGTGTAACAATAAATAGTCTATTTTTTCTTAAAGAAAAGTCTTTTAATTAAAGGGTGTTTTGTTATTCAGAAATTCTAGATAAACCTTGAAAACGAACTCCCATAAAACCGTGGACGCACATCCACCCCTTAAATGGGACCCCCTGTCTTCTCCCTTAAAATCGTGTGTTAAAGGTTTTTGCTTAGTTTCTTTTCACGGTTCATATATATTATAAATGTGTAATTATGTTAACAATATTTAGGACGAATCACGTTTATTACTAAGATATCCTTATGTCTAGCCCTATAAATAGAGGCTCTTTTATCTCATATATACATATCAATAGAATTTCCTCTTCTTCTCTACCTCTACTTTGTGTCTCCTTTTCTATTTTATAGTTTCACAACAATATAGAATTACTCTTTGTTATTTGGGAAACAAACCCCAGAAGGATACATATTGATGGAACATATTTGATGTAAACTAATACATTTTTAATTGATTATTTATTATATATTTAACTAATTGGAAGTCTAACCAGCTAAGTTCCACGCAGCATACTACTACATTAATTAAACATATATTTTTTAATTTTATTAAATCCATAAGTTTAGTTGAAAACCTTGCATGAAACATATTCCAATAAAGTCACTGAAAAAACTTCGGAAGCAAAAAAAAAAAAAAAAAGTTACTAATCTGATTCTAGAAAAAAATTTGTCAAGATGGTGGAGCTTAACGGTTTTACCGGAAACCTAACTCTCATTTTTTCGTTCTAAAAAAAACCTGAAGCACTTCCGGCGGAATGTAATGGTGACTGGCAGAATACACAAAACATAGAGAAATGAAATGAGACATATATCTAGTTTCCTAGGTGGCACAAAATCTGAACACCAAAACATCCAATATACTGCTATTTTCATGTGAACTCACACAGGCAATAAAAATCAAAATTATTTAAAGATAAGAGAGTATATATATAGTAGCATCAAAGTTTAAAGACACCCTTTGATATCTTCTTTTTCGAACTGCATTTTCTCCGGCCTCTCTTCCTTAACTTCAATCTACTTTAAGTAGAATTCTCTTATGCAACTTTCTTTGATGGTTGGTTTCTAATTCTGGCTGCAGGCAATAAGAAGATCATTTATTCTATTAAGACTTGGCTAGCTTTACTTTCTGTTTCAGCGCGCATTTCGATCTCCATGCCCGTAGGAGCTGAAAGTTGTCACAAATATTTGTTAAGAATGACTGAACACCGCAATTACCATTCACAAACTTTAAAAACAAGATAGTAAAAGAGTTGGTAATTCTGCTCTTGCGGTTATTGAGTGCTCCTTGCACCAAGTATATATTGATAAATAATGAAAACTGGTACATACAGAGATGAGAGAACACATTAAACTTATAGCTTAAAGTACAAAAGCCAGTGTACGCCATTAGTGCTTTCATGATCCTCAACCTTTTACAAGATTCAATAAACATCCTGTAACAAATTAAAACCGGCATATAGTTAGAGACTTAATCTCTGCAGGCTACCAAATATATAAGCATTTAATCTTCTGAAATGATGTGACTGGTAAGAGCAGTAAATACTCTTAAAGATCGAACAAGAGAGAGGAGAACATAAACGCGGAAGCGTAAAGACTACATTGATATTAATCTTGGTGGAATACAATCTATTTGATATTTTTGATTGATTGATTCTTTCTTTCTTGCTTACAAATGAATACAACATGCCTATTTATAGGCTACAAAAAGAAGAAGAGAACTATGTCTATGGAGGCTAACAACTATGCCTTTGGAGGCTAACAACTATGCTTATGGAGGCTAACAACTATGCCTTTGGAGGCTAACAACTATGCCTATGGAGGCTTACCAAACCAACTACTAGACAATCTAGTATTCTTGTTTGATTTGTCTAACCCTAGAACACTCATTTTACACATGTTAATTGTCTAATATTGACTCTAGACATCCTAGATATTTCTAGGTTAATTTAGATAGATGTGAACACTTGACTAAGTTGGTGTTGAATATTCAACACTCCCCCTTAACACCTACTTTCCAACTTCTCTTTATCGTAGACGTTTCGGTCCCCTTCATAGTTTAAGGATGTTTCGGTCCTCTTCATAGTTTAAGGACGTTTCAGTCCTCTTCGGAAGTTTAGGGACATTTCGGTCCTCTTCGGAAGTTTAGGGACATTTCGGTCCTCTTCGTAGTTTTAGAACATACGGGTTCCATCGTAGTTTAGGGACATTGCGGTCCTCTTCGTAGTTTTAGAACATACGGGTTCCATCGTAGTTTAGGGACATTGCGGTCCTCTTCGTAGTTTTAGAACATACGGGTTCCATCGTAGTTTAGGGACATTGCGGTCCTCTTCGTATCAGTAAAATACTTCTTGTACTCTTTAGACAACTCATAGGATTTTCATCCACTTTTGTTGTTCTCTATCTCATCACCACTTGGTGATTGCTTCCGTTTCTTCACAACATTTTTGTTGTTTCTTCTTCTATTCATCTTTGTTCCAGTCACGCTTTTGTTCGAAAACTGTAACACTTCTTTGGTTATCCAGATTCTCTCACAATCTTTCATTTCGTCAAGCTTCTGCCACAAGCTCTGACTATTCTTATTCTTGTTATATTGTTGTTACTTTTTTGTCACGCTATCCAGATTTGCCACATTTCTGAATTCGTAACAGATTTGCAACGCTGTGACAATTATTGTCACACTTATGTTTCCATGATCATCCTTGCATTTAAACAAACATCTTGTCTGCATCTTCTCTATTTTCTTTGAGGCTTTCAGCCCATCTAAATCACCTTCAACTTCTTCTTTGTTTCGAATTTTTTTTTTTTTGTCTGCCGGTGAGATGGACGTTTAGTGTGTCGGTCACACCATGAAAAGAGAGTTGAATGGCACTTTCTCACTGGCACTTTCTCACTGGCACTCTCTTTTTTTTTTTTTTTTTTTTTTTGCTTTCTGCTGCATGCGCGACTATCGATCTCCAACTCCATCGACCACCGTGTATCATCATGGAAACATTCTGTTTCTCTCGACACAACATCATGTTCTTCTTCCTTCAACGGTTAACTCATCACTTGTTCGAATCTCCATCGGTGGAAGAATTCATTACAGCAGCAACACCTCAATCCACTCTTATTGCTCAACCCATTTTATTCCTTCATCTGTTGGCAGCAGCAGCAGTCTCCGTCTCGTCGTCCTTCATGTATGCAGTCTCATCACAGCCCGTGTTCTCTCCACTTTTGCTTTCCGCCTTTGCTTTCCGTTTTTTCTTTCCTCTAGTGCTTTGCGTGTTAGGTGTGTCGGTATCACACGTTTTCTCTACATCTCGAGCTTCGGTCAATAATGGCAGCTGCCACTCGTTTTCCCTTCGTTCACTCTTCATCACTTCTCCTCGAACAACAGCCAAGTGCTCACGTCGAACTCTCCATGAAACAACGCCATCTTTATCACCAAGCCAGCTCCGATCACCGAAAACCACCGCCACCTTCCATTGCCAAAGCTCTACCATGTCTGTCTCGAACTTGGTTCATCTCGAGCTTCACTTCTCTGCTCGTTCATCACTCGTCCCGGCATTATCGACATGCATGCAATACCGTTACCATCACCGGATAACAGCATCATTCCATCTCTGGCAATCTCCACGTTCATCTTATCATCCGTCAATGTATGCAGCGTCTCGCTCGAGCTCCGTCGTTCACCCTTCATCTCTGAGCTCGATTCACTTCCATTTCTATGCTGTTAATGGCTGCAACCCGAGAAGCAACACCATTGCTTTCCAAGCTCAACCATGGGCTTCATTATCGGCTGCCGATAGTGGCAGCAGCTCCATTCCGTCGGAAAACCACCATTGTTCTTCTCGCTGTCCATAGTCATCTCTTCATGACAGCACCCTCCTGAGAAGCACCAACGAGCTACATGTCTCATCACCAGAAGCAAGCATTATCATCATCACCGGTTGGAGCTCTCATGGCAATGGCAGCAAAATACCAATCTCGACACATGAAAGCACCTTCCTACGATGTTTTCTAGGCTAAAGCTTGTCATCTTTGTTACTACGCCAATGGCAGTAGCAAACAATCATATTTTCTTCCTTGTGCTCTCTCACATCAGCAGGCTCGTTTTGTTTTGGAAAACTTGTCTTAATAATCTTCCTTTATCTTGGCTCAAGAAACGAGTTCATAACCCTCAGCTCAAAACCAAACAACCTCGAACTTTTTTTTTTTTTTTCTTCTTCTTCTTCTTCTTCTTCAAGATCACGAGCATGGCTTTAAAACCACAAGCGACGGAGCTGCAAGATAGAAATAATCCTTACGCCTTCACCAGCTAAGCATAAACCATTTTTTTTTTCGATTTCTTTGGAGCAGCGACGCCGTCACAAACAAACCCTAAACATCTCAAGCTTGGACTTTATGACCATCTTTGATTCTTCTCATCAAAAACATCGGTAACATTTTTTTCGGCACTAGTATCTCGATCGCCATGTTTTCTCAAGCATCAAGAACATGCCCTAAGCTCGATTTTCACCGTGAATTCAAACGACATCAAACTTCTCCTTCACCTGACTTCTAGCTTCAAACTTGTCACAATAACCATCAGAATATTGCGCAACTATTTTTTTTTTTTTAGTTTTCTTTCTCCTTCTTATTGCAACTTTAGAAACTCTTTAGGAAAACATATAACTTCTCTTCCTTCCTCTCTCTCCTCTCACCTTGCTCGATACCATCTTAAAGATCGAACAAGAGAGAGGAGAACATAAAACGTGAAGCGTAAAGACTACATTGATATTAATCTTGGTGGAATACAATCTATTTGATATTTTTGATTGATTGATTCTGTCTTTCTTGCTTACAAATGATGAATACAACATGCCTAAGAAGAGAACTATGTCTATGGAGGATAACAACTATGCTTATGGAGGCTAACAACTATGCTTATGGAGGCTAACAACTATGCTTATGGAGGCTTACCAAACCAACTACTAGACAATCTAGTATTCTTGTTTGATTTGTCTAACCCTAGAACACTCATTTTACACATGTTAATTGTCTAATATTGACTCTAGACATCCTAGATATTTCTAGGTTAATTTAGATAGATGTGAACACTTGACTAAGTTGGTGTTGAATATTCAACAAATACTATGCTACTTCATATGGATTTCAACCATGAAGAGACCATGATTAATACTACCTCCGTTTCAGGAACAGTGTTACTTTCACTTTTTCATTTTAGCCTAAAAATAGGCTAAAATGAAAAAGTGAAAGTAACACTTTATCTGAAACGGAGGGAGTAACATTTTGAGATCTTTCTCAAAAAAAAAATAACATTTTGAGACACCAATCTACAAAGGTATAAGTAGGACTGCCAAGTACGAGGTGCATGTAAGTAATTCAGATCCGACCAGTATTATATATCTCACTTCTAGTATTAATCAACCACTGCATGTCTGTGCTCATATTTTCGTAGCTTTGGTCGTACTGAGTTTTATTTTGGGCTCAAATTTATGTTAGTCAAGATGATTACCCAGAGTTACTTAGTTTGTACTTGGACCATATAGCATGCATATAAAACAATAATGTGAGAGAGGCAAAGGTGGGGATGGCAGTGAGCTTACTCCCATGGTAAATCTCCTACAAGCATCCAGTCACCATCTTTATCCTGGTATGTTACGTCATCCTCTGATCCATGAAAAATGCTTACTAATCTATCACTGTAGTTTCTGGTTGCTTACCTCATTAATTGAAGTTTTTCTGTACGGAAACGATGATTTTTTAAGGTGGCAGTGGAGTGGTCTGCTACTAACTATAAGGTCCGTTGCGGCTTTTGGACTGGAGTGCACCGAACACGTAGGGACAATTTTTGTTGCTCGGAGAAACGTATTTGGACCATACATTGACCCTCAGTCTACGAGACCAGAGTCGAAGAAAAATTATTCGAATTCTGTTTGAAATTTGAAATAGAAAAATACAGTATGTATTTGAACCAAACAAGCACAGTTCGTTTTTCTTTTTTCTTAAATTCAGAAGTAATAGCCTTTATGAATTGCAGTTCGAAAGAACATAAACATGAGCGTTAAATGGCTAGGTAATACAGTTTCTCTCCGATTCAAAATTTCACAACATTTGTGGTCAGATCTTTTGTTGATTTGTGTTTGAATACTCCTTCTGTTTTCGGATCTGTGAATTCCCCATCTTGTTCTGTCGACATTATATTATTTTTTTTACATCATTTGAAGCTATTTGAAGAATTGGATATGAGCTAAGCAGATCTTGTTACCTGGTTATCGAGCTTCGTTGCTAGTGTTGCAGAAACAATAAGTTATGTATGATCCTGTCCTATCAATTTTATGCTAACAATTTTTGAATTTGCAGGGTTGTCATATTCGGTTCCTTCTATTGTCACCGTTGGAGATTTCAATTTTCACCATTCTTTTTCAATCACCCCTACCCAAATCTAAATCTCACCTATTTACTCGTCGTACTTCATCCATCCTATTTTTAACATCATCAATTTCATTATGCCCTGCCTAGATACAAGAAGTCACATTAGTCTCCGTTTAATTCTCTATCCGTTAAATTGTGTCCTAAAGCTATATTGGTGGTTAGTAAGTCTACTGATCTATGAGTTCTGTGATACCAAACAAAATATGTGTTACAATAGACAGAAAAATTTCCTACGTAGCCTTCATCCTTCATGGTTCATCTTCAAGATAATTTCTCTCCCTGAGTTATCTATAAAAAAAGACAGAAGACATGGAAGTTAAAGTCGAAAGTTATTGTGAAAGGGAGACAGTCGAATTGGACCATGGGGAGTTTCAAGAAAAATCAACCGAGGGACAAGAATATGCTATCAAAAAGGGGGCAAATCTATCTAATTTTGCAGAAAATCAGCTCTTCAACCAATTATCAGAGGGTCTAACCACTACAAATTTCACACATATCTCAATTGTTGATAAGGAGATGGCCAACAATGTAGTGCCAGCAAAATTACCAAGATTCAAAATCTTTTTGGGAGAAGTGGAACAATAGGTCGAAGTAGAAAATCCAAGAAAAAGATTGACAACTTCAAAGCAAGGAGAAGAATCAGTTTCAAAGAGATTGAGGATCAGTAGTAGAAAGGAGGAAAATGAAGAAGGGAACATTGGAGGTATCACCCAAGTGCCCAAGATCAACCCATAAATACCAATAGGATCAATTGTAGCACATCATGGGTTCGAAGGATACAATTTTTTTAATAAGCACATAAAAAATATTTCTTCAACAATAAGCCAAACAGAATCATTGCCCACTAATACTCTTAGTATGAACCCATCCCAAACATCTGTTCCAGAAATTACAGACACTCCTATGAAACCAATACAAATTCTCTCAATCCTAGACGGTAGTGATGATAAAAGGAATATGAAGATGAAACGCTGCAAGAGCAGAGATATGCCAGCAGATGGGAGTTGGGTGAATACCAACGGTTCGCCTAAAGCCAAATCTAATATGCAACAACTAGTAGTGGGGACAAAAGCTCTCCCAAGGATAACCAGGTAAATTCTCTAACAATTTTTTGGTCGAGTTTCGCTTTTCATAGTATCTATTCCTTTTTTTCGGCTGCTTTTTACAAGATTAGTCAACCCCATATTTTGCATGCTCCAATATATCTGTTATCTGTGTGTTATTTGGAGTTTTGAATAACTGTGAGTCCGACTCCTGCCACCCTGGAAGAAACACCCATTTTCTGTCCCCTTCACCTCATCGTTCCTCTTATACAAAAAAAAAAAACAAAAAAATTCACAACTGCTCTGACTACCTGCAAAAATCCTTCACACAGTTTACACAGCAATAAACACTCTGATTACAAGTCTACTCACCATCCAAACCGCACCTACAACATGTCTCTCAACTTCCTAGCTTGGAACTTCCAAGGTCTTGGAAAACCATCTACTCAAAACCATCTAAAAAACCTCATTCAAGAACATGCCCCAGATATCATATTCCTTCAAGAAACCAAAAATAATCAAACCTTCATAAAATCTTCTCTCCTTAAACTCAATTATCAAAACATGGAAATAGTGGAACCCACAGGTGTTATAGGAACCGCAGGTGGTCTGGCTTTATCTTGGTCTGAAAAAGTGTCTATAACAATAATGAATACTACTAATAGTCAAATAGACACGTTAGTCACTTGTAAGACTAGTGGAAACTTTTGGATGATTTCTGGTATTTATGGGTGCCCTTATCGATTGAGAAAACACAATAGATGGGAGTATTTTAAAAAACTATCTAGTAATATTGAGGTACCTTGGTTAGTTCTAGGTGACCTAAACTTTACTCTAAAAGCGGAGGAAAAGAAAAAGGAGGAAAAGAGGTGGACCAATCTGAGAGTCTGTTCTTCAATAATTAATCAACAATGCTGACCTAATGGACCTGGGTTTTGTGGGCTACAAGTTTACTTGGTCCAATAAGAGGGAAATAAAGGAATTTATAAAAGCTAGACTGGATAGAGCCCTAGCCAACCCTAGATGGTTAAATATCTACCCAAGAGCTCTAGTTTATCACCTCACCGCTCTAGGGTCCGACCATATCCCAATCCTTCTCAAAACCTCCCCCTGCTGGAAAGATGGAGCAAAACCATTCAAATTTTTTGGAATTTATTTGGAAGAACCATCTTGCTTCCAAGTCATTGAAGAAGCTTGGGATTTTGATCCGGGAGGCTCCACAACTTTTCAAGTAATGTCGAAACTCAAAAATGTGAAACATAAAATCAAAATCTGGAATAGAGAATTCTTTAGAAACATCCAACAATATATCAAAAAGCTCAACCAGAACATCAATCATGCCAAAAAGAACCTCCATCTTCGTGATAACAATCCTAAGGTGGTGAATATACAACAAGAATTGGAAAAGTGATACAATTATGAAGAAGTATTCTGGAAAACTAAAGCTACGGAAAATAAGTTGCAATTAAGAGACGAAAACACGGGGTATTTTCACTCAACATCCACTTACAGGTCAAGAAATCTTAGAATAGAAACTATCCAAAAGAATGATGGTTCTTGGATCACATATAGACAGGGATTAGAGGATACTTTCCACCACCATTTTGCCTCTATGGCCACCACTTCTAACCCCAACATAAGTGATCAAATCCTAAACCTCATTCCTAAATGCTTGAATGAATTGGACAATGAAAAATTGAAGGCCATCCCCTCTGAATTAGAAATTAAACTCATTGTTTTCGATATACACCCTAACAAATCTCCAGGCCCAGATGGTTTTCCAGCTATCTTCTTCCAAAAGAACTGGTTTCTCCTTAAGGATGAAGTAATAAAAATGGTTCAGGACTTGTTCTCCACAAAATTCATCTTGAAAGAGTTCAACTCCACTTTCATCACTCTCATTCCCAAAATTGACTCCCTCATCTCTCCTAAGGACTTTAGACCGATATCCCTTTGCAACACCATATACAAAATAATCTCTAAACTTATTGCAGGCCGGATGAAACCTTTTCTGGATAAACTCATTCACCATACCAGTCTGATTTTGTCCCTGTCAGACAAATAGCGGACAATATAATCATAGCTCATGAGATTGTTCATTCCATGCGATTTGAGAGGAAAAAACAAAAGAAAAAAAGGTTACATGGGCCTCAAAATAGATATGTCGAAATTTTTTTATAGGGTTGAATGGAACTTTCTTACCAAAATCATGGGGCAGATGGGTTTCTGCAAAGAATGGATTGACCTTACCTATCAGTGCATAGGAACAACCACTAGTGAAGTCTTAATTAATGGGTCTCCCACGAGGTTTTTTAAACCATCCATGGGTCTTAGACAGGAGGATCCTCTATCTCCTTATCTTTTCATTATATGCATGTGTTGATGGTGGTTTTTACCTTGGTGTTAAAATCGTAAAACACTAAACCCTAGCAGACAGTGACGTCACAACATTTAAGTGATAAAGCATTTACTAGGCACATTTATTGAAAAGACTTTAATGCGTCTCTAAATAATTACCGGGGTGCCTTTTTTTCAAATTAGGGTTACAACAAGCAAAACCCTAATTCCCCTCTGTGCCAATGGAAAATCATGCCAGGCACACCGACCGCGCCAAAGCATGCCAACCATGCTAGCTGCACCTCTGTGCTAATGGAAAATCATGACAGCCACCGACCGCGCCAAAGCATGCCAACCATGCTAGCCGCACCTCTGTGCCAATGGAAAATCATGCCAGCCAAACCAACCGCGCCAAATCATGCCAACCATGCTAGCCGCACCTCTGTGCCAATGGAAAATCATGCCAGCCATACCGACCACGCCAAATCATTCCAACCGTGCTAGCCGCACCTCTGTGTTAATGGAAAATCATGCCAGCCACACCAACCGCGCCAAGGCATGCCAACCATCCTAGCCGCACCACTATGGCAATGGCATATCATGCCAGCCACACCAACCGCGCCAAGTCATGCCAACCATGCTAGCCGTACCTCTGTACCAATGGCAAATCATGCCAGCCACACCAACCGCACCAAGGCATGCCAACCATGCTACCCGCACCTTTGTGCCAATGGAAAATCAAGCCAGCCACACCAACCGCACCAAGGCATGCCAACCATGCTAGCCACACCTCTGTGCCAATGGAAAACCATGCCAGCCACACCGATCGCGTCATGCCAAACACATCTCGTCATGGCCCCCCATGCCGCGCCACCATGATGGCCTTCCCCTCGTGGCTACCAATGTGAAGGCATGCAACAATCAACGGTTTCCCTTCAATCCTAGGAGAAAATCCTGGCCGCCTAAGGTCTCCTCACGACTTTGGCCCAAAACCCTAGCTTGGTCACGCACCTAGCCAAGCTAGCCACGCCATGCCAAACACATCTCGCCATGGTCCCTCATGCCGCGTCACTATGATGGCCTTCCCCTGGAGGCTACCAAAGTGAAGGCGTACATTAATCAACGGTTTCCCTTCAATCCCAGGAGCAAATCCTGGCCGCCTAAGGTCTCCTCACGACTTTGGCTCAAAACCCTAACTTGGTCACGCACCTAGCCCAAGCTATCCACGCCATACGCTCATGGAAAACCCTTGGCCCTAAACGCAAAGCCAAACCAAACCTAGCCCAAGCTAGCCGCGCCATGCCAAACACACCCTGCCTTGGCCCTAGCTATGTTGGTCACACCATGCCAAGCCAGACGCCCTTGCCTCTCCCATGGAAAATAATTGTCCCCACATTCCCAAACCACGCCAAGGCATTCCATGTTAACCTAATTGCGCCAAGGCATGCCATGTTAGCCTGGCCACGCCGCCATACCTCCATAATTCTTCATGAGTTTTGCTTACGGGTTGTTTTCGCTTCCCGAACGAGTTCAAAACCTAAATATCTTCGAGAGAGGAGATAGGAAATTATTTTCCGGTTCATTTGAGGGGTGGACCGTCAAAATCCGAGTCCGTACTAGAATTCTACAGCGATTCTAGTAAAGGGCACTAATTAGGGTTTCTAAAACAAAGGCGTGCGCCCATCAACGGCTACCCTTCAATCCTAGGAGAAAATCCTGTCCGTCTAAAGTCACCTCACGACTTTTGGCCTGAAAACCTAAGTTTTTCCACGCCAAACCATGCCATGCCAACGGCATGCCAACCCAGTCGCGCCACCACATTGGCCCTCACTACCAAAACGAAGGCGTGCAACAATCAAGGGTTGCCCCTCCTCTCAAGATGCAAAATCTTGACCGTCGAAGGTCACTAGGTTAACAAGTTCCCCGAGAGCGACTTGCCAAGCCACAACAACATGCTACATGTTTTCCAAAAACATTCGAGACATCAACACAAACTTGGGGATCCTTTTGGGTATTAGTTTGGCGGTTTACAGCGTGTGGCGTACACTACGCCCTAGGCTAGTAAATAAAGGAAGTTATGTGGGAAACGTTTATAGGACATAAATCCGTGCGTTAACAACTTTATGGAACATCAATTCCATAACGTTAACAGTTTCATGAAAACCAGTTTCATGCGTTAACCACTTTATGGAACATCAAGTCCATGCATACGGTTACCACCTCCTCCCATTTACTTCCCCACTCCTTAATGAGACCAGGGTACGTTTATACTTCGACTTGTATAAATAGGTCTTACCTATTTCCATTTGGACAACAAGTTCATTCGGACAAGACAACACTTAGAAATACTTACTTGCTAGCTCTCCTCGTGAGATCTCTTACTTTTCTGATGACAAGTCGTAGTAACCCAACTACTCTTCCGGAATCAACTATTCTGGTCTCACAACTTTCTTTGCTTCCCCCACCCCAAAACCAACCCATTCTCCTCCACTTTGTGACCGAAGCAAGTCTGGAACGGCCATTTCTTGGTTTAGGCTGGACTTGTACAGATTGACTCTCGGATCTAAAGTATTCCCTTGCAGTACATTCTTTAAGGTTTAAACTGTTTCTTACCTTCATACCCGCAATTACCGAAATCAGCAGAAACTATTTTCACCTATAAATAATTGGCGACCACAGCAGCAGGTTCGATCTTTCGGTTACAATGTCAATTTTCAACCAGCGATCTCATTCTTCGACCCATACATCAAGATGGTAGAGGAATATGATCCAGTCCGACTCAGTTACCCAGAGGCTCGATAATCAGTCATGACACGATAAAGGATGACTGGGGACTTCCCAGAGGATAGAAAAAGACGATCATCCCAAGGATCAACGTCTCGGTTATCATACGGATCAATAAATATTGGGGACTTTCCATGGCGGTGTTTCCCATAAAACTCGGTCTTTCACCCGGAAGGCTCACTTTTCATCAGGAGACCTAAAAACCGAGTAAGTCTTACCTAGACAAGATACATGGTTTGCTATTTCAAGTTTTCAAGACAAGATACATAGTTTACCCCATGTCATCTACCAACACACGGTTCTAAGGTTTTTTCTGGGATGTCTGTGTCACTTTCAATCATAACCAAAACAATCAATTCCTAAACAATTCATTCCAAAAAGAGTAACCCAAAACCGTCAAGGTAACATTTCTCCAACAACCCAAGAAATCCAGGAAATCAAAAACCATAAACCAGGTGTTTAGTTTGCCTTTCAAAAAACAAAAAGTCACCTACCCATGCCTACTTTGCACAACAATGATTACGTGTCACTATTAGCAGACGTTACTACGGTGACATTCAAAGAATTGTTTATGATGAAGTATTTCCACAAGTTTATGAAAGGCATACCCATGGCTAGGGTTTACACCAGTTCAGAAGAAAAATGTTTCTACAGACTTATGGAAGGCATACTTATGGCTATGGTTTGCACCAGCACAAGAAAATAAGAAAAAAAAAAGGAACACTGAAGTATATAGCTGGGATATGCTTGCCCACTTTATCACTACCACGCTACCGCTAACACCAGGATGTGATAACAAATATATGAGATAAAAAGGGGAGCCAACCCATTTCATAAGCATAACACTTTTTGGAATTTGAATAAGGAAAGGATTTCATGTTTGAGCTATGTATGGGAAGAGGCAACTGGGTCCGCAAGAACAAATATGCGTCACGCCAAGCCAGCACTGTGCCAAGACAACGGTCCGCGCCTTCCCATCCAACGGTCCATGCTGTACCAAAATCCAAGCCAGCGTCCACACCAAGACAACGCCCGTTCCAATCCGATCCAGCGCTTACCAGACGCTCTTCCCAGACGCGCTTGCTCGACGTGCTTACCAGATGCGCTTCCCAGACGTGCTTCCCAGACGCGCTTATCAGGCATGCTTGCCAGACGTGCTTACCAGATGCACATTCCAGGCACACATGTTGCACGCGCACGCTAGACGCAATACCACACCATGCGCTAACATCTTGCGCCCTCCCAGCGCCATCTTTCCCGCTCCGCAACCATCCAAAGCAGCGCCATGGGTCCAGCACTCCATGAGCAGAACAGTGTCGTCTCTGCACGATATACTTACGATCACCAGAACCAGAGACGCTTCCACCACCCCAATGTTTCTTCAAGCATGACAGCTCCGACCGTCACCAGAGACGTTGCTCCACCATCAGGGAAAGATACTGGAAGAGCCGGGAGAAGCCGACCTCCTTTTACCACTGTTGATTTAATGAAAATACAACATGCACTTCAGCAGGACGATCGTTTTATATGAAGAGGCTCGCGTTGCTCTTGAATACCCAGTAAAAGGGGATCAGCAATCCAATTTCATCACACGTAAAGATCATGAAAGACTTCTCCAAAATAGAAAGCAAATGAAATCAACAACCCCCCTGAGTTCACGGAGACCCTTCTCCCGTCAGGACCCGCACGATGGGAACTTCTCCCACAAAGTCATACAGTCTATGATGAAACAGTTATGTGAGATTCTATATTTCTCCAATGCGTAGAGTCAAGACATATTTGCATCCCTCAACCGCATTGCATCAGGAAAGAAGGCATTTCTATCCAGGGAAGACGTTCCCAAACCCCAACCTCTCTTGGAAAGCACGATCAATAGATGAAACTGGGGACTCCTAACCTTAATTCTCTTGAGGGATGTCGAGTTTTACAGAACATGATGCGGCCTTTGACTTCAACTGGGTAACCGTCAAGGCGTTGAGAGTTGCAAGGCGTTATTTCAACGTTCTACATCAGCGGCTCCGCTTCAACGTTCGCTTCAACACCACTCCTTCTTGCAAAGGGTCGTGCCACCACACCCCCCATGTCAAGGATCATGATCGCAGCCATCCAATCTTCGTAGTCATGGCCACCCTTTGGTCCATCCCGCCAAAACTCGCGACCATGGATATTTTTGCTCTCTTACGCATCCAGCCAATCCTTTTACTTCCATGGGTGCCCATATAATTCTAGCCAATCTAATTTGTTTCCACGACAATGTAGTCTCTCCATATTACATCTCCTACCAAGAACTGTTGTCGATCATTCGTTGATACCATCCAGAGCTTCACCGCAGCAGCAATTGCTATAAAGATTAAAACATGTAAACCATACTTGAGGACTGAGGATATACACGGTATCCCTTTACTGTTAAAGCTCAAAAGACACAGTCAACCAAAAATCCATACCCACAATGAGGTCATTTACTCTTCAAGGGTGCAACGCAAGAATACCATCACCTCTCTGTCTAGAAGACGCCTTCAAAACTTTACGAGGCCGCAGAGGATCCCAAGCCTATACTATCTAGAATATATTTCACCATGAGCATCCCAGTGTCACATCCGGAAGAGTACGATAGGCTTATATCAAATCCCGTGGACGAGGATTCAAGGAAATGTAATGAAAGTAGGTTACACATGGGGACTACCAGCACGAGATGTTTTCACTCCCCTCAACCAGGTTATTACTGATTTCAACATCATCACTGTTGAGATTTTATGAGCCGCGGGAATTTCTCAACATGAAGCCGAACATGCGCACCGAAGACCCAAAAAATACGTCAGAAGGTTACGTTCACATATTCATCCATGCCATCATATAAAATCGAAGTATATCCAGGTAATTCTCACCGCATCCCATTCCGTACGATAGTCCAAGATTCATAAGATAGTTCAAATGATGTAACCTAGAACAAAGTCCCGGAAGACTTGATAGAAGCACATCGGCAGTGGTACGTTTCCCTATTTCATCCAGGGGTGCCAGAAGTTTTTGGCCATGCAAGCATTCACAACACATCATCATCACAATTAGAAGGCCCACTGAACAACCTAAGATCGAGGACGGACCAACGACGCAACCACAATCTCCAAGATTACCCCTGACGTGATCGTTTTCGAGCATATAGTTTATCCATCCGCCCCAAGAATACAGCGGAGTTTTGGTAAATTTTTGGAATCCACTTGAGAGACACTACAGACGAAAACACGGATCCATATGAACAACAGAATAACAGAAGAGGGTCGATGCCTCTCTTCATGCAGAAAGAGTTTTTAGAGCTTGAGCCGAATGAATATTCCTTCTTACTCCATGGACGGGAATAGGTGACTGGCGCGCGACTATGCCACCCCGGGCCCGCAACATCCCTCCTGACTTCTTCATGATTTTAACTGTCAGGCCATTTTCACCTCCTAAGCAAGCTCGAAACCTGAATATTCCTGCATGGGGAGATACAGAATTCTGTTTCGTGTCTGATAAATGGCGGACCATCGAAATCCGAGTCCGTACGCGGATTCTACAGCGATTCTAGTAAAGGGCGCTAATTAGGGTTTCAGCGTGTCAAACCCTAAACCACAAGCACTTCCCTTGCAAGCGCTTCCCTTCCAAGGCGCTTCCCTTACCAGCATCATGCCTTGCCAAGCGCTTTACAGAGAGACCCACATCCGTCCCATGCCCGTCAGTACTAATGGGTCCCCTTCATGCCAAGTCCATGCTAGCAGCTCCGCCTCGCGTTCCAAAGCCTAGCCCTGAAGACACCCAATCATACCGGGATTTTTGCAAAGTTACCAGATGAAAGGATTGCAGATTCTACCTACCTTTAGAAAAGAAAAAAAGATTAATAAGGAAAGAATTCCATGTTAAAGTCGTGCATGAAGAAGGGAAATCGGTCCCGCAAGAGCAAGCCTTGCCACTCCCAAGATATCCGCTATTTCCTTGCCAGTGCAAGTCTTTCCAGCGCTCCAGGTTCAGTTTTTTCAACAATCCGCCATCAAAAATTTGTGCATAGGCTATGCCCACACCATGCTAAGGGAATGCCAACATATCATCGACATCATACCAAGGGTACGCATGGTCTGGCTGGGCCTCACCGCCGCTACCGCTCCAGAACTAGGGACTGACATTCAAACGATCATTCTCAAGACACAACTTCACCAGCCGTAAATACTGTGGAAGCCCTAAAGGAAGAAATAGAAACACAGGCTGAATATGTGGAAAATGATGGAATCACGGCCGGGAAATCATCCTCAAACGAAATGCCTCATCAAAACCTCAACGAAAGCTAGGCGGGTTAGAAGGGTATGATACTTTAATGTTCAAAAGGGGAAAGAATTTCCCACTGACATCAACTAAGAAGCAATCAGGCTCCAAAGACAAATCGCAACCGCGTCGAGCCTCCCATGCATACCTTGCCTCACCAAGCCATTCGCTCCATTTCCACGGACCCACCACGCCTAGCCGTCCGTGTACGCATCTCCTTTCCATGGCCGCACCAGGCCAAGCCATCCGCTCCATTGTCGCGGCCCCACTACGCCTAGTGTCACACCTTCAAATACCCCATAAATTTCCTGCGAAAGTGTAACCCGGAAGCACAATGGTTATGTGAATAAAGCTTCACCCACTTGTACTTCAGCCTTATAAGTTTGCACCAATGCAAACATCTAACTCAATAATTCTACAACGGAAGTATTTAATCTTCTTTCTCTTCAACTTAAACTCATCAAATGCACCCCATAATGCATTCAATCCTTGCCATACTTTGCTAACAACAATCAGCCAACCAAGAACACTTAGAATATGACACAATCAACTCTTTTATTGCATCAAAGGGAAGAAATACAAAACTTGCCCACTTGGGGACTTAAACAGACTTGTTCACTCCTTGAACCAAGTCTAATCTTACAAAAACTCTCCTACTTACTCACATATGCAATCTACACTCTCACATATGTTAGCTTACTCTCACACAGGCTAGGATGCCGAATTTCCCATGCCTTAGGACTATTTATACAGCAGCTTTGCTTGTCCAAACCGTGCATAACCGTTACACACGCTAGAGACAGCCATCTGTCTCGGGGAGCAGTTTCATAACCGCCAACTACTATGCAAACTGGCCAGTTCTCCTTTAACTTGCGCCAATCGTCCAACACCTGTTCTCTTGGTAGTTAAAACTCTTCTCCCACGATTATAAACTCCTTTATAACTGCTCCTCTTCATCACGCGTCATTGGCATGCTTGTGAAGCTCGTAACCAACTTGTAACCGTCACTTGAGCCGTATTGCGCCACTTGATCTGGCATACTGGATTCTTCCACTCTCCAACGTTCATCCATCTTGGCCCTGCATGATTATCCTTCAAAACTCATGCACGAACACTCTTTGAGCTTTACTTGTCGAGGCCAACTCCTTAAGCCCACTCTAGTTACTCGTGTGTGATATATGCTTCACTACGCCAATTAGCTTGACAACAACAATGCAACTCTTGCATTACCAACTTGTTTGCATTGTTCAAGCTTTGTCCAGCCTTGAACCAATTCCATATACCAACTCCTAGTCTATTTCACTCTACTTGCATCATCCTTTGAGTTTGGGCCAACTCAACTTCACGGATATGCCTTAATGCCAACATCGCATGTTGCATTTGTCACTTTGGCCTTGTCTTGCCTTCACCTCAATGAAGCCTTATTGTGTCGGTCAATAAGCTTCATTCCTTAGACAAATGTCTTTATAGTTTAGCGCTACCTTTTTGCTTCACTGGCCCTGTAGGGTTATGTCATTCTCGATACTTAACGGTCTATACAGTATACCGCTATTATGGCTTCGCAATGCGCCATTACGGCGGAACACTGACTTGGACTGTAACTCTGTGATGCGCCATCATTATGAGACACTTGCAGCACCATAATAGACCTCCCCCACCTAATCCGTTCAACGCCCTCGTTGAACGCAACCAAGCATATCCAATATACTTGTTATTCGGCGTTTGTACACTTCTGAGTCACTCTCAGAATTTAGCAAACTTGTTTGGCCACCCTTCTTGCCGAAACTTTCTGCCTAGTACAACATGCCATCACTTAGCTTTACTGCTTTGCCATTGATCTCATATACTTGAGCCGCTTCTTGGCATTGTGCACTACGCTTACGTTGCAACTCAATTCATGCATCAATACCCAAATGCAAATCTGAAATTCTTCTTAGCGAATTTCCTTTTAGCTTGAACTTCGCATGAATCATTTGTGCCTAAGTGTACGCACTGAGTGATTCTTCTCAATTCGATCATCATGATCATTGCCATCATTTCCCGACTTTGCCTCTTGCATCTCACTCAATGTGATAAGGACTTATAAACGACTTGGCTTCATTTTCAATCAATTTTGTTAGGAAATTTCCGTTGAACTGTTGTTCTCCGCGCTCTTCATTAAGCACGTCATAAAGTGAATAGGGGTTCCCTTCGCATTAGACATCCGAATTCAACACTTCATGCCGCACCAAACTCTGATTATGCAAACACCATTCAAGAACTCATTTCTATGAATGTGGCCACCAAGTATAAACTCTATAACTATGCCATTCTGCATACTCGAACTGGAATGGTGAGTTTTCTTTGCTTAACTTCCATGCAACAAAACTATTGAGTTGCATAGCCCATTTAAAAATGTGACTAACTATCTCTTTGGACATTTCATTAGCTAACCCTTTATCAGTCCATATGCTACGCCTTCAAAGACAATATGTCTCCAAATATTTCTTTGAACTGCATTGCTATTTTGCCTGGAAAGTGTGTGTCTTTCTCTAAGGCCATGAGTTCTACCCGACTCATGCTTGCTGATGATGTGATTTCTTACTTGATGCATTGCCTGCACCGTCGCTTCCCATCTGCCGTCGTGCTATTCTGTAATTTCCCAAACATCAACATCACTTTTCCACCAACTAGGACCCTTGTCCTATGCTTTGCTTATTAGCTTTCAACTTGTCTCGCTATTACATACGTTAGTCTAAGTATGCTACTTGCAGCATCTTCCCATGAATTAGCTTTACATCGTAAATAAAGAGGCAAGACTTTATAAACGAAAACACCCTTCTTCATTACTGCTCTTACATAACAAGACCATGTACCATTACATGTTTGATTATCCACTTGATCACTTTTGGAAAGCTAAAACTTTATTAACAAATCAACTTGCTTACACCAAAGCAAAGTATATACAAACTTGAAGACTCAAATAAAAGTATGTACAACCAAACTCTGCACACAGAGTTTGCAACAACCAACAACTAAAGCTACCTAAAACAAGGCCACAAACACTCTTGTTTTGGCATTAAAGTGTCGCCAATGGAGACAACAACACTTACTCTTGTTTTTAGCTTAGTTTCTTACTTTTTCGAAGTGAGCAACGACTTCTCTACGTGGTCTCTTCCTTGAACCTTCACTTCGGCCTTCACGAGTCATGCTAGAATGACCCCCATAGTCATTCCCAACTGATACATTAAGTTGTGCTTTGAGTGGACAGCTTCTTGCGAAATGCAAACCTTTGCAGATGAAACATACCCTATACTTCCGGGCTGCCGGGTTGAAGGGAATAATTCATCCTCCTTCGGTTCATGCTTGCGCTTACTGCCTACAAATTTTTCCTTCCTTTTGGATTCACCTTCACATCTTTGCACATCTTCAGTCGTTGTGCATCTAGTAAGTCCTCTTACCACTTGAATAGCCATCTGGATACTCTGGATTTTGCGCTTCTTAAGTTCAGCAATCACACTTGAACTTGCGCCAGCCATAAATTGGAACATCTGATATTCTTCACTCATGCCACGCACTTTTTGTACCAATGAAAGGAAGTTTTCAGTATAGGCCTGTGGTGTACTCGTCATTTTCATCCTACGTAAACTTTCTCTTGCATACCAAGCACCATTGCTCGGCCAGAACTGACATCTCAGTCCCTCTTTCATGTCATCCCATGACATAGGATTGGCATAACCATCCGCTTTATCTTCTTGCAACATAGTTCTCCACCAAACCTTTGCATCACCACCAAGGTAATTTCCTGCGAGAGTTACTTTTTGTTCTTCCCTAGTTCCATTCGCCTCAAAGTATGCCTCAACGTCATACAATAAATTCTCAATTTCCCTAGCATTTCTGGAACCAACGTAAATTCTTGGCTCGAAGACTCGACTTGTGCATTCTCCATGAACGTTTCCTCCTAAAAACATGACGTTACTGATTAACCCGCGAATGCCAGCCACTTTCTCAGACATTTGCTTCGCATGGCTTATTAGTATGGTCTTTATGTCACTGAATTGCACCTTCAATTCAGTCACTTTAGCATTGGTTTCACAATTTAACAAGGTTGCATCAGACACCTTGTCCTCGACTGCACCTCCTCTTTCGTCAAATTCTTTAAACCAATCTGATGTCCTTCCTTCAAGTAGGTCTAGCCTACCCTTATCTTCATAAACAAGAGGATTTACAAGGCTATAACAGCCCATGTCTATGACAAAATCATCAAGATTACTGCCATATTCCTCAAGCTGATCAAACGTACCCTGTAGTTCTTCGTCGATCATCATGCCATTAGAACTCATTTCTAATGCAATATTCTGAAAATAATGCGCCACTTACTTGCTCACAGGAAAATAGCTTAAGAGATAAAGAAGTCTTAGTGTATTATCCAACAAATACACTTGAACTGTGCACCAAACATAGCTCTGATACCCGAATTATCACACCTTCAAACACCCCAGAAATTTCCTGCGAAAGTGTAACCCGGAAGCACAATGGTTTTGTGAATAAGCTTCACCCACTTGTACTTCAGCCTTATAAGTTTGCACCAATGCAAACAGCCAACTCAACAATTCAACAACGGAAGTATTTAATCTTCTTTCTCTTCAACTTAAACTCATCAAATGCACCCCATAATGCATTCAATCCTTGCCATACTTTGCTAACAACAATCATCCAACCAAGAACACTTAGAATATGACACAATCAACTCTTTTATTACATCAAAGGGAAGAAATACAAAACTTGCCCACTTGGGGACTTAAACAGACTTGTTCACTCCTTGAACCAAGTTTAAGTCTTACAAAAACTCTCCTACTTACTCACATATGCAATCTACACTCTCACATATGTTAGCTTACTCTCACACAGGCTAGACTGCCGAATTTCCCATGCCTTAGGACTATTTATACAGCAGCTTTGCTTGGCCAAACCGTGCATAACCGTTACACATGCTAGAGACAGCCATCTGTCTCGGGGAGCAGTTTCATAACCGCCAACTACTATGCCAACTGGACAGTTCTCCTTTAACTTGCGCCAATCGTCCAACACCTGTTCTCTTGGCAGTTAAAACTCTTCTCCCACGATTATAAACTTCTTTATAACCGCTCCTCTTCATCACGCATCATTGGCATGCTTGTGAAGCTCGTAACCAACTTGTAACCGTCACTTGAGCCGTATTGCGCCACTTTTTCTAGCATACTGGATTCTGCAACTCTCCAACGTTCAGCCATCTTGGCCATGCATGTTTATCCTTCCAAACTCATGCACGGACACTCTTTGAGATTTACTTGTCGAGGCCAACTCCTTAAGCCCACTATAGTTACTCGTGTGTCATATATGCTTTACTACGCCAATTAGCTTGACAACAGCAATGCAACTCTTGCATTACCAACTTGTTTGCATTGTTCAAGCTTTGTCCATCCTTGAACCAATGCCATAGATCAACTCCTAGTATATTTCACTCTACTTGCATCATCCTTTTAGTTTGGGCCAACTCAAATTCACGGATATGCCTTAATGCCAACATCACATGTTGCATTTGTCACTTTGGCCTTGTCTTGCCTTCACCTCAATGAAGCCTTATTGTGTCGTTAAATAAGATTCATTCCTTAGCCAAATATATTTACAGTGTAGCGCTACCTTTTTGCTTCACTGGCCCTGTAGGGTTATGTCATTCTCGACACTTAACTGTCTATACAGTATATTATGGCTTCGCAATGCACCATTACGGCGGAACATTGACTTGGCCAGAAACTCTGTGATGCGCCATCATTATGCGACACTTACAGCACCGTAATACTATGCCTAGCCACCCGTGTACGTCTCTCCTCGCCATGTCCACACTATGTCAGGCCGCCTACTCCTTTGTCGTGCCCCTATCATGCCAAAGTCATCCACGCGCGCTTACCTTTCCGAGACCGCGCCACACTTTGGCCCAACAAGCCAAGCTGTACGCTATGCTTTTCCTTACAAGACCGCGCCCACTTTGCTTCGGAAATGTACGAACATACCAAACCAGTAACCCTTATTTTACCACTCTACAGTCTGCATCAATGCAACTTACGTAGGGCTGCCAATACGGGAAGCCAAAACTCTCCTCACCACTCAAAAAGGTTAGTCGGATTCTCTTGACCATCTTTGCAATGATTTACATATCGATTCCGTCCTCGTATGTCACCATCATATGCTTACCTCACAATAAGGCACCTGTTCCGAGCTAAGCATGGGACTTAATGTTGATGGTGGTTTTTAGCTTAGGGTTTGCCACAATATTTTAGTTATAAAGCATTTACTAGCGCATTTATTGAAAAGCCTTTAATGTGTCTCTAAATAATTATCGGGGTACCTTTTTTCAAATTAGGGTTACAACAAGCAAAACCCTAATTCCCCTCTGTACCAATGGAAAATCATGTCAGCCACACCAACCGCGCCAAAGCATGCCAACCATGCTAGCCGCACCTCTGTACCAATGGCAAATCATGCCAGCCACACCAACCACGCCAAGGCATGACAACCATGCTAGCCGCACCTCTGTGCCAATGGAAAATCATGCCAGCAAAACCAATCGCGCCAAGGCATGCTAACCATGCTAGCCGCACCTCTGTGCCAATGGAAAATCATGCCAGTCACACCAATCGCGCCAAGGCATGCCAACCAAGCGAGTCGCACCTCTGTGACAATGACAAACCATGCCAGCCACACCGACCGCGTCGTGCCAAACACATCTCGCCATGGAACCCCATGCCTCGCCACCATGCTGGCCTTCCCCTCGCGGCTGCCAAAGTAGAGGCGTGTAACAATCAACGGTTTCCCTTCAATCCCATGAGAAAATCTTGGCCGCCTAAGGTCTCCTCTCGACTTTTGCCCAAAACCCTAGCTTGGTTACCCACCTATCCAAGCTAGCCACACCATGCCAAACACATCTCTCCATGGCCCCTCATGCCACGTCACCATGCTGGACTTCCCCTCGCGTCTACCAAAGTGAAGGCGTGCAACAATCAACGGTTGAACTTTAATCCCAAGAGCAAATCCTGGCCGCCTAAGGTTTCCTCACGACTTTGGCTCAAAACCCTAGCTTGGTCACGCACCTAGCCTAAGCTAGCCATGCCATATACTCATGTAAAACCCTTGGCCCCATACGCCAAGCCAAACCCAACCTAGCCCAAGCTAGCCGCTCCATGCCAAACACACTCTTCCTTGGCCCTAGCTATGCTAGTCACATCATGCCAAGCCATATGCCCTTGCCTTGGCCCTAGACACGCCATGCACCCATGTCAAATCCTTGGCCCCACGTGCCCAAACCACGCCAAGGCATGCCATGCCAACCTAATTGCGCCAAGGCATGCCATGTTAGCCTTGCCACGCCGTCATCCCTCCTGAATTCTTCCTGAGTTTTGATTTCGGGCTGTTTTCTCTTCCCGAACGAGTTTAAAACCTAAATATCCCCACTAACGGAGATAGGAAATTCTTTTCCGGTTGATTTGAGGGGCAGACCATCAAAATCCGTATCCGTACTAGAATTCTACAACGATTCTAGTAAAAGGCGCTAATTAGGGTTTCTAAAACAAAGGCGTGCGGCCATCAACGGCCACCCTTCAATCCCAGGAGCAAATCCTGGCCGTCTAAAGTCACCTCATGACTTTTGGCCCGAAAACCTAAGTTTATCCACGCCAAACCATGCCATGCCAATGGCATGCCAACCTAGTCGCGCCACCACATTGGCCCTCACTACCAAAACGAAGGCGTGCAACAATCAACGGTTGCCCCTCCTCTCAAGATGCAAAATCTTGACCGTCGAAGGTCACCAGGCTAACAAGTTCCCCGAGAGCGACTTTCCAAGCCACAACAACATGCTACATGTTTTCCAAAAACATTCGAGACATCAACACAAATTGGGGGATCCTTTTGGGTATTGGTTTGGCGGTTTACAGCGTGCGGCGTACACTACGCCCTTCTTAAGGAAGTGTCATATGGGTGAGGCGGATAGTAAATACGGGAATTTATGTGGTAAACGTTCATGGGACATAAATCCGTGCGTTAACAACTTTATGGAACATCAATTCCATAACGTTAACAGTTTCATGAAAACCAGTTTCATACGTTAACCACTTTATGGAACATCAAGTCCATGCATACGGTTACCACCTCCTCCCATTTACTTCCCCACTCCTTAATGAGACCAGGGTACGTTTCTACTTCGACTTGTATAAATAGGTCTTACCTATTTCCATTTGGATAACAAGTTCATTCGGTCAAGACAACACTCAGCTGAAATACTTAATTGCTAGCTCTCCTTGTGAGCTCTTTTACTTTTATGATGACACGTCGTAGTTACCCAACTACTCTTCCAGAATCAACTATTCTAATCTCACCACTTTCTTTGCTTCCCACCCCAAAACCAACCCATTCTCCTCCACTTTGTGACCGAAGCAAGTCTGGAACGGCCATTTCTTGGTTTAGGAAGGACTTGTACAGATTGATATGTCGGATCTAAAGTACTCCCTTGCAGTACATTATTTAGGGTTTAAAATGTTTCTCACCTTCACACCCGCAATTACCGAAATCAGCAGAAACTATTTTCACCTATAAACATCATGGAAGCCCTTTCAAGAGTTTTTCAAGAAGATGGAAGGAAAAATTTCATTAGTGTAGTAAAATTTGGTAAATCATCTATCTCTATCTCTATCTCTCATCTCCTCTTCGCTGATGACTGCCTAATTTTTGCGAAAGTGGGAAAAAAAGAGTGCAGAAACCTAGTCCACATTCTTGAGATTTTCAATAACGGTTCAGGACAACTGATCAACTATGAAAAATCTGGAGCTTTTTTTTAGTAACTCGGTTTCCAATGAGGAAATAAGAGATGTCTTAGAAATCCTAAAAGTGAGAAGAATTAGGTTGGATGATAAATACCTGGGGGTCCCACTCTTCACTCACCAGTCTAAAATTAAATGTTTCATCTAGATCCTGTAAAAATTAAAGGCTTGTCTTAAAGGCTGGAGAAGCAAACTCCTCTCTCCCGCTGGCAGGGGGATTTGCATCAAACATGTGGCAGATACAATGGCAACCTATCAAATGACATGCTTTGTCATACCCAAAGAGATAACAAAGAAAATGGATGCTCTAAATAGAACTTTATGATGGGGCCACTCCCCAGAGACTAATAGAGGTTGGTGTCCCAAAGCCTGGAACTCAGTGTGTGTCCCATTAGAAAATGGAGGATTAGGATACAAACAATCAGAACAATTCAACATGGCCATGATTACAAAAACTACGTGGAGAATGCTACAGAAACCAGACTCTCTTACCTCTAGGGTGTTAAAAGCAAAATACTTCAAAAATTGCCCACCCCTGACTCTGACTAATACCAAACAAAACTGCTCTTGGTTTTGGAAAGGTCTATGGAAAGGTATTCAAATAATACAAAAAGAAGCGGTATGGAAAATAGGAAATGGCAAGGATATCCATCTCTGGATTGATAACTGGATATCCATTTATGGAAAATAGGAAATGGCAACATCAAACCCCTCTTAGCCAATACTCTAAAAAATGTTAGCGATATCCTTTCCTCGGACGCTAAATCTTGGAATGAGAATTTTCTTAAGCAATTTCTCCCACATACCATTGTGGAGAATATCCTTGATTTAGACTTGCAACAAAATGCAGGAACCAAAGATACTCTAATCTGGCCTCACTCTCGGAATAGAATGATGACGACCAAATCGGTGTACGAATATCTGATATTGGAAAAAGCAACTCTTTTAGGCCAACCGTCTATCCCTCCACAAAATCCAATATGGAAGAAAATCTGGTCCCTAGACGTCCTACCTAGAATCCGTGTCTTTGTATGGAAATGCTATAGTGGTATTCTGTCGGTGAGCGGTAAAATAAGAAGATGGGTTACCATTATTGATACCTCTTGTACTTTGTGTGGTCACCCTATCGAAACTGATACCCATTCTTTGTTTAATTGCCATTATAGTCGAGATGTCTGTTTTGGAGTCCATTGTCGAATAGATATTAATAATATCAATGTTCAGAACTGGGTCGAGTCATGGATATCAAACAATGATGATAGCCCGTTAGCTAGGATTCATTGGAATCAGCTATACGCTCTTACAGCTTGGTACATCTGGAAAGCCAGGTGCCTTAAAAGCTTCCAACAAAAGCTTCAACCACCTGCGATTACAATTCACCTTGTGAAAAATCATATCCAAACCAGCAATGAAAAACAACCGGAGCAATCATACAATAGAATCCCATATCTGAACCAACTAAACCAGTTACATATTCTGCAAAAAATGTACAGATTAACCATGCACTTCTACACCTGCTGGAAAGAACAACCTCGCACGGTTGTTTTGATAAATGTTTTGACATATGAATAAGGAGCAACAAAAGAAATATGGGCATGTCGCTGCGTAGTGAGCTCTCTGGAATAAGGGGCAGCTATGGGAATCATCGAGGCTCTCAAATGGCATCAAATCAACAAGCACAGGTGTTGATGGTGGTTTTTATTTTAGGGTTAAAATAGTAAAACACTAAACCCTAGCAGATAGTGATGTCACAACATTTAAAGCAACAAGCATTTACTAGGCACATTTACTGAAACCTTTAATGTGTCTATAAAATAATTACCGGGGTATATTTTTCAAATTAGGGTTACGACAAGCCAAACCCTAATTCCCACGTGTTCCAATGACAAATCATGCTAGCCACACTGACCGCGCCAAGGCATGCCAACCATGCTAGCCGCACCTCTGTTCCAATGGCAAATCATGCCAGCTACACCAACCACTCCAAGGCATGCTAACCATGCTAGCCATACATCTGTGCCAATGGAAAATCATGCCAGCCACACCAACCGTGCCAAGGCATGCCAACCATGCTAGCCGCACCTCAGTACCAATGGCAAATCATGCCATCCACACCAACCGCGCCAAGGCATGCCAACCATGCTAGCCGCACCTCTGTGCCAATGGAAAATCATGACAGCCACACCAACCGCGCCAAGGCATGCCAACCATGCTAGCCGCACATCTGTGCCAATGGAAAATCATGCCAGCCACACAGACTACGTCATGCCAAACACATCTCGCCATGGCCCCTCATACCGCGCCACTATCCTGGCCTTCCCCTCGCAACTACCAAAGTGAAGGCGTGCAACAATTAACGGTTTTCCTTCAATCCCAGGAGCAAATCCTGGCCGCCTAAGGTCTCCTCACGGCCTTTAGCCCAAAACCCTAGCTTGGTCACACTACAAGAAAATTAGGATTTAGCGACTACCTTGATTCAGTTGGTACATGGTTGTTTTCGGCGGATGGAGCTCTACAGCAACCAACCCGGCAACAGATATCCTCGGTGACTACAGGATTCTTTGCTAAAGACTTGGACCAACCATGCTGCTGAAAGAGATATCTGTCAACTGAATGAAATGACGAAAGTTTTAGTCGATACAAGTTTCCAATAACCATAAACTATCGTTGTTAGAAGCATAAACATTTGTTGCTTAAACATTTCACCCGCAAAATATGTTGTTGATGAAGACTAATACAACATTGGTAGAGGTAGGATGCTATAAAACGTTGTAAGCTGCTAAAGGTCATAACTTACTGATTTTTTCAGTTGGTGGAGGTGTTTGATGTCGTTGGTCAAGCAATTTTATCACCGAATTTTTTGACGGTCAAGAGTTTTATCAACTAGATCTTTGTTGGTAAAGGGGTTCTAGCAGCATAATAGTTGGATGGATGGTGGAGGTATTTGATGTCGTTGGTCAAGCAATTTTATCACTGAATGTATTGACGGTCAAGAGTTTTATCAACTTGATCTTTGTTGGCAGAGGGATTCTAGCAGAAGAATAGTCGGTTGGATAAGAAGCGACGTTGGGGGTGCTGATAAAGGGTTGAAGCCACTACAAATCAGTCGGTCAAGATGTTATTATTGTTGGTTAAAGGCTTGTCCCTCTACAGATTTGAGTTACTAGAGAGTGGTTTCTCGAGACTATCATGAAAAACTAAATGTAAACTTTAATAAAATTCAACTCATTAACATTCAAACATCCCAAACAAAACATCAAACTACAATATATACAGAGGACAAATGGACCTAAGCGGTGATTGAGCAACAGCTGAAGTTTGGATCTTTACTTGGCTATGCTCTCACTACGGAAATGATTGGATCTAGGGTACCTGAAGGAACACCTTCCCATGGAGTGGGGATCATCAGCTACAATATCATCTTCAACAACAATATGATGGGTCACTCACTAGGGCATTGGTTTAAATAATGTACATACACCCCCATGAAGTGCACCGTGTGCTTAAGTTAACCAAGGAAGTATGTCATGTGTTGACTTTGGCTTCATAGGATTAGATATCTTCATATCTCGGAAAAAACGAGTCAATGTGAAGACTGCTTCCCCAAATTTAGAGTAGCACTGTCAAAACAACAGCTAAGTTTAGAGATAAGGATTTGTGAACCAAATTGTTTAAAACAAATCATGTTAACACACCTTAATATGAGGTTGCCTTAAATTTCAGACAGAGATTAGTGTAAAACTGAACCTTTCGTCACAAAATATTATTGCTCCATAATCATGGTGATGACGGATGACACGGCATACATCCCGATTGACAGCCTTTGATGCTTGATGGCTGTACCACTCCTCTCCAGTCAAACCCTGCAGCTTCAATCATTAAAGAATAGGACTAGCTAAATTCACAATAACCAATAAGAACAATGTGTAGATCCACATCTGGGCAGATTGTTTCACCTTTTGTCCATTATTTTGTGCCAAAGCTTGTTGATCCATGTATTCACGTTTAAGACGAACCTGCCATACAAAAATCAGGTTAAGTTATTAAGAAATCCATTAAAGCATGACCTCATGCACATGAATCTATATTTAATATCGTAATACTTCAAAAAATATGGCCAAATGGTTGTTCATATAATCTATATTTAAAATTTGAAACACAAACCAATGCAAGACAATTGAGTTTGGACCAAACAGAACCCTAAGAGGCATCCTGATTTAGTTCCAGTATATGTGCTGGTGCAAGAAAAAACCCTCAACAGCAATTTGAGACGACTTCTCTGGCGCTTGAATAATGCCTCATTTTGGAAGGGCCTTTTATGGAGGCATGCAATCTTTTATTTTCCAATCTGTCAAACATTCTCAATTTGCAGACTACAAACTATCCAACAATTTACAATTCATACTTACACATTTACAAAAGAATCATTCTATTCTATTTTTGGTCTACTGCTGATACCTGTTTAAGAATGCAAATGAACTATGCTACTCAAAAATTTCACAAATTCAAAGCTTTCAATAGACTAAGTAGTAAATTATCTGAAGTGATAATGATAAATTAGTTATAACCACGAACAGCTATTGCCGAAGGCTTCTGAGGTCTGTTGATGCATTATCTTAATTTCCCCCAACAAGTTTTTCCATAACCTGCAATGAAAATTGGATACTCAATTCAGTTCGGTGTTATGTATGTAATTTTAGACAAGATATATATTTAGTAAAGAACAAGAAGACTAACGATTAACATTCTCAAAATACTTCTACGCTGTTCCAAATGAAAATTTCTCAAACATTAGATTTACAAATTTAAAACCACTGAATACGGATCCTATCTATATATAGAAATAAATCAAGCAAATCTGAATTATTCCATGAATTACCAAACTTCATCACAAAAACTCATACAAGACCAGAATCACAAAGGTGCAGTGAAAGACTGTAAGAGAGTAAGCTCCAGAATCATGTAAACAAGTACGATGAAATATATACCTCGATGTCAAATTTGAGGTTCTCTAAATTTCCGTATGTCCTGCATTGCTCAAATTCCATCTCCAATTCCAGGTCAAGCATGAGTTTTGGTTGGCCTAGTGATAGCATCTCCTGCATTCTTTCAGTCCAATCTGAATTCCATCTCCTAGCAAAATCCTTTACTTCCCTACAATTGGAAGATCACACAATTTACTAAATAATAAATACTATCTAGAAAAAACAGATATATGACCATAAGTATATATGTCATCCGACAAAGCTGGAAAACAAGAGCTAGTCATAGCAAAACAGTTAATAACAAAATTAACCATAAGTCACACACCCAAACCCATCTTACCTAGTAAGTTCTTCCTTTATCGCAGGGTCTAGCTCATCGACGTCGATATCATCATCAAAAACTATTTTAGTTCAATCATCTGCTAAATCTAGGAATTATGAAGTCAAGGAAATTTAAGTACAATACAATACATTAGACAAGGAACTTAACCAGTTCAAAGCAAATCACATTCTGATGTTAACTCTTAACAGAGATATACCAGATTTTTATTAATCTTAACAGCCAAGGAACTTTAAGTACAATACATTAGCCTACGCACATTTTCCTCTCAGCATAACTTGATGCATAAAAAATGACCCTGAAAGGATATTAAAATTCACTGTCTCAATTGTGACTCAAGCAAAGTAGTAAAGTACGTATTTTGTGGTGCAAAACCTACATTCTGGTTATACTTAACAGTTATCTATACAAAGCAACACACATCACGATATTGTTAACACACGGACAGAAGTTCAATTATGGGATGTTGAAACAAAATCCCACCACCCTATTAGAGGTGGTTTAACCAGTTCAACATGTACCCATGTGACGTTCAAAAGCATTATAAAAATAACAAGGAAAGTGTAGATGTGCCTGAATGCACGAATAAATCATCATCTATGATAATGGAAGAAGTATCAAGGTCATTCAATACTAGTTAACACAAAATGAACAAAATAATTACCACATAATCCTTGCATTTGATTCATCATTACAGAGGTTAGATATCTACTCATACATAGCTTCGATAAATAAGGAATGAAGATCAATTATAGTGGCAAAGCTCTCATAAACATTTTATGTTATCATCTTGTTGATAATATACCTATGAAAATAGCGTATATTGCCTGTAAAAATCATGTAATCATTGAGCTAATACCACCAAAGGAACATATTCAGCACTCATAACACTAATTAAACACAAAATTACAGGTCATAATTACCAAGCCAGACATAAGAAACATAGGACTAACAACATTTTCGATTCATTTTAACTACAGAACTAATAGCATTTGCACTCGTGAATTTAACCTTTTAAGCAATTTTTAATCAAACTTAACTGAATCTAATATGATTGAGGTATAATTTAAGTTGAGATCGAGAATTGAAAGTAAGTCAAACTTAAAACCATGTTACGGGTAATAGAGATTAACATTCTCTGAATTCATCCATTATATTCCCTGATAAGACGAGTAAGAAGATGTACATCAGATCTTTATCTCGCTCATCCCAGCTCAACAAGGACAAACAATCCAATAATGCAGAAATGACCTGCACTAAAAAAGAAAATGACAAGTTCAGAATGATTATAAAGAACACAATGCCTACAATTCAGACGCTTTATATCAGCACCAAATCAAGTCTTAATGCTACCATCAACACCATGGATTTGATTTGGCAAAACTTTTCAAGACAACATAAATTTGGTAGAACTACATAAACCCATACAGTAATAATCAAAATCAAATTGACGCTACCACATTGAGAACACGAAATATCTGCAGTTTCATTTTCCTCAGTTGGTGCAAATGATGGTATTATATTTCACAGAAATCAAACTGCAAATGATGTCAAAGACAAGGGGCAACAGTTATAACATCATGCCATATGTTTTGGCAAATACATCATTTTGCATGCTCAACATCTACAGAAGACTTATTGTTGATAGAATCAGTGAATCGCCAAAAGAAAGAGCTGCAATCAAGAAACAAAAATGTCAAAACCCATTGTTGATACAACCAAAGACCTATAATCAATGGACTTCACTAAAGAAAACAAGCACAAACCTAAATTTCTCTCAAATCCTCAACAATATTTGGTGTAGGACTTCCAAGTACATCAGAAAATAAAAGTCTGAAGCATGAACTGAAAACAAAAACAATAAAAATAAGCAAAAAATAAAAGAAGAAAAAAATCCCAATAAATTAACGAGTATTTGATTATTCTTCTAAGAAAAAACTAACTTTTAAAGCATTACGAAGTCCAGCACAATCCTCCGCACTCAAATATACAAAATAATCAAAACACTCAAGCAGAAGAAAAAAAATTTAAGCCAAATTAAATTTCTCAACATAAATTTAAAGATCCAACAAAACCTAAGAAGAGACATAGGGAAGAAACTTATGTTGATGAGAAGAAAGACAAAATTGAATTTTATTCTATGTTAACAAAACCAAACATCAGATCTATTATCCAAAGTCAAATCGGGATGCATCTAGTAGATCTGATGATTTGTTACTATTAATGAGAAGTTGTAGCTGCGTTTCTGGGAGTAAACTGAAGAATCATCTAGTAGATCTGGTGAGTGAAGAACGATGAGTGATTGAATAAGGTAGCCGCTTTTGGGGTTTTTTCAGCAAGGAAGGGAGAGAGATGAGCGAAAGCGAAAAGAAAAGTGAGAGAGAAAAAAATTCTGAGTTTTATCTAAAAAAAATTGGACGGGATAAGATTTATCTTTTTTTGGACGGGATAAGATTTGGACGGAATAAGATATTGTCTAAGGATTCTTGAAATATTTGAACGGTAGAGATTTAGCTTGGGTGATGTCATACGGATCGAGAAAGTGTGCTTCTCTTTGTTCTTTTGTTTGTGTTTTCTCTTTCGACTTTGCGCTTCTTTTGGTGTTTCACTTTCGATTTTCGATTAGTAAGAGGTCATGATGTAGATTCTGAATAACAAGTAGAGAATCGGGAATAGATTTTGATTATTAAGAGGTCATTAATATAGTATCTAATCTACATTTTAGATGTAATGAAGTAGTATCTAGTTAATATTTAGAGATCCAAAATAGATTTCGATTAGTCATAGATGTCATGAAGTAGATTCTAGTTAATATTTAGAACCCCAAAACTATTTTTGACTAGTCGAAACTGTCAAATAATAGATTCTGGTTAACATTTAGAGACTCAAAATACATTTTGACTAACGGAAGATGTCATGATTACTAGAAATATCATAATTTACAAGGGATGGACCAGAGTCTCTCATTCGGATGAATTATATCTGATCTTATCATCTCAGGCTCATATATTAATAGAGTTGGACCATAATTTCTCATTCGGATGAACTTAATTGGAAATATATCAGAATTGAACATCACAGGTTCAAAGATTACTAGAGTTAGTCCTGAGTTTCTCGTTCGAATGATCTGAAGACGAAATATATCAGAATTGAACATCACAAGTTCAAATATTACTAGAGTTAGACCTGAGTTTCTCGTTTGGGTAAACTGGATACGAAATATATCAGAATTGAACATCTCAGGTTCAAAGACGAAATATTTTTATTTACCTTCAAGTATACAAAAGTTCGAATATATATAAGAATGAATTAAAAAAATGAAAGATGAATTCGATAATTGCATTCAGACAAAAAAACATAAATTTATCTTGATTTATATGAATCTAGATTCTAGAGTATGTTTAATCTCACTCGATATCGTTGGTTTTATCAACCTCATTCAATTTTATTCGTTATTCATCAATGTTTAATAACCATGTATTTACTTTTACAGTTGGTAAAGATGTCCATAGACAAATAATTTTGGAGGCTAACTACACTTGCTAGAAATATATTGCTTTTATTATACTTTTTCTTTGCCAGATAATAGTTGTCGAAATATACTAGCAACACCGAAAATCTGATGGTTGGATTAGGTGTCTACCAACAGGGTTGTTTGGTGGCTAAGACGAGTGGCAAAAATTTATACCTTCTATGGTACATTTTAGTTGCCTAACCATGGTGTCCGGAGGATAGTAACAACAAATATGATATTTTGGTTGTTAAGTCATCGTTTCTAAAGAGTTCAACCAACTATCGTTGCTGGAAAACTGGTTGTTAAAGATATCTACCAGCTGGAGCTGTTTTTGGTTACCAAAAGTTGTCGCTTGAGAGTTCCACCGACTACAGTTGGTAAGAAAGTAGTCGCTAATTCCAAGTTTTCTTGTAGTGTCACTCACCTAGCCAAGCTAGCCGCTCCATTCCAAACACATCTCGCCATGGCCCCTTATGCCACACCACCATGCTGTCCTTTCCCTCGCGGCTACTAAAGTGAAGGGGTGCAAAAATCAACGGTTGCCCTTCAATCACAAGAGCAAATCCTGGCCGCCTAAGGTCTCCTCACGACTTTTGCTCAAAACCCTAGATTGGTCACCCACCTAGCCCAAGCTAGCTACGCCATACGGCCATGGCAAACCCTTGGCTCCACAGGCCAAGCCAAATCAAACCTATCCGAACTAGCCGCGCCATGATAAACGTACTCTGCCTTGGCCCTAGCTATGCTAGTCATGTCATGCCAAGTCAAGCGTTCTTGCCTTGGCCCTGGCTTCGCCATAATCCCATGGAAACCTCTTGGCCCCGCATGCCAAGCCAAACCAAACCTAGCCAAGCTAGCCTCGCCATGCCAAACGTACTCTGCCTTGGCCCTAGCTATACAAGTCACGTTATGCCAAGAAAAGCGCTCTTGCCTTGGACCTAGCCATGCCATACGCCCATGGTAAACCCTTGGCCCCAGTGGCCAAGCCAAAATCACACCTCGCCGCGCCACCACGCTGGCCCTCACTACGCGGCTACCAAAACAAAGGCGCGCAACGATCAACGGATGTCCCTCCTCTCAAGATGCAAAATCTTGACCGTCGAAGGTCACCAGGCTAAAAAGTCCCCCGAGAGCAACTTTCCAGGCTACAACAATATGTTTTCCAAAAATATTCAAGATATCAACACAATCTGGGGTATTCTTTTTGGGTATTAATTTGGCGGTTTACAGTGTGCGGCGTACACTACGCCCTTCATAAGGAAGTGTCATAAGGGTGAGGCGGCTAGTAAATATGGGAAGTTATGTGAGGAACGTTCATGGGACATAAATCCATGCGTTAACAACTTTATGGGACATAAATTCCATAATGTTTCATGAAAACTAGTTTCATGCGTTAACCACTTTATGGAACATCAAGTCCATGCATACGGTTACCACCTCCTACCATTTACTCCCCCACTCCTTGATGAGACTAGGGTACTTTTCTACTCCGACTTGTATAAATAGGTATTACCTATTTTTATTTAAACAACAAGTTCATTCGGACAAGACAACACTCAGAAATACTTACTTTCTATCTCTCCTCATGAACTCTCTTACTTTTCTGATGACAAGTCGTAGTAACCCAACTATTCTGGTCTCACCACTTTCCTTGCTTCCATCCCCAAATCCAACCCATTCTCCTCCACTTTGTGACCCAAGCAAGTCTGGAACGGCCATTTCTTGGTTTAGGCCGAACTTATACAGATTGATCTCTCATATCTAAAGTAATCCCTTGCAGTACATTGTTTAGGGTTTAAACTGTTTCTCACCTTGACACCCGTAATTACCGAAATTAGCAGAAATTATTTTCACCTATAAATAATTGGCGACCACAGCGGGAGGATTGATCTATCGGCTACAATGTCAATTTTAGACTGTCGATCTTGTTCTTCGACCCATACGTCAAGATGGTAGGGGAAGGCGACTCACTCCAACTCAGTTACTCGACGACTCGATTTTCAGTCATGACACGACAAGGGATGACTGGGGACTTCCCATAGGATAGAAGGAGATGATCCGCCCAAGGATCAAAGGCTCAGTTATTAGACGGTTCAGTAACGACTGGGTACTTCCCATGGAGGTGTTTCCCATAAAACTCGGTCTTACACCCGGAAGGTTCACTTTTCATGAGGAGACCTAAAAACCAAGTAAGTCTTACCTAGACAAGATACGTAGTTTACCCCATGTCATCTAACACAAGGTTCTAAGGTTTTTCCTGGGATGTCTATGCCACTTTCAATCATAACCAAAACAATCAATTTCTAAAAAATTCATTCCAAAAAGAATAACCCAAAAACGTCAAGGTAGAATTTGTCTATTAACCCGAGAAAACCAGAAAAAAAAAAAAAACAAAAACCAGGCGTCTCATTTGCCTTTCAAAAAAAAAAACTAAGGATTAGAGGTCCAAAAGACAGATATATATTCAAGGGAAGTTTTCCAACAGTGGCTTGCTCCTTTGGGCAAAAGCCTCCCTCGTGCTTTGGAGAGCCGCCCTCTTAAGTTTCAGCTTCCTGCACAACTTCTTGAATTCCGCTTCCTGCTTCTTCATCATGTCTGCGGACGGACCTTCAACTGCTCCGGCCAACGACCTTTAAACATCAGAGAGAACTTCAATAAACCAAGGAACGTTGAATTCGAAGCCCATGCACATGTCACGATGGAACTTCCAGCTCGATATTACATCCTCAGAAACTGTATGACCAGTCACGCTGTACATCTCATCAATCGAAGACAAGGCTTCCTCCACACGCTTGACCAACGTATGACGATTGGTAATCTTCTTAGTCGTGGAAATATGACCATAGATTTCCCAAATCTTGGTGTACAATGTCGCATGTTTAGCTGGCACGCTAAATCCACCAATCAACACATGACCTGGAAAAGGGTCCAGATACGGAGGATTGAATGTGGCACCTGCAACTGAATCAACAACTGGCAGGGGATCCATAACTACAATTCCCCCCCCCCCCCGAAGTGCTCTCCTCTACTTGTGTCACGGCAGTGCCCTCAAGACGATGAATCTTCATGTCCAAATCGCTAGCTGGCACGGTTTCTGCAGTGGGAAGTACGGATACGTCTTTACTATGGTAGTCTTCTACTTCAAGATCATCCTCAAGAACGGTTTCCTCCTAAAAATCAAAACTTAGTTTTACTGCAAAAAAAAAAAAACATGGAGGGGACTCACCGATTCGGTTTTAGACTGACTAGAAGAAGATTCATCACTGCTATCGGAAGAACTACTCCCGCCATATCTGGACTCTGAGATTTCATCCTTCTCGGATTCCCCTCCGTCATGGTTAGGCTCAGCATCGCTGCCTTCTATCTCAAGAGGTGTTGTTTTCTGACTACGTACAAGTTTAGCAAAGGCGTTCATATTGCTGAGACCCTGGGAAAGGCACAAGGACAGACACTCAAGAATGAGAAAGAGACATATGTAATTCGACTAAGTCAGGAAGAAAATTATACGTACTCGCATATTAGAGGAGCTAAAAGTCGGGTGAGCCTCCAGACCCGACTGAAGACCACCAGCACGATTCTTAAACCTTCGCTCCTTCACTTGGGGACTGTCCAAGTCCAGACCAGCAAATTTCCTTTTGGTTAAAGAAATATCCCTCAACAACGGACGTTTTGCTAAAATATCGGCGTAAGGCCTACCACGAGTGTTCTCCACTACGGCTTTCACAAATTCCTGGATGACGAGGAATTCGCTCTGAAAGAATGCGATATACATGGAGGTAGTCGATGGATTTCATTCCGAAAGCAATAAAGGGAGGCTTCTTCCCGACGCGAGGACACTAGCATCAAGAACGTCTGATAATAGTTCCTCTGGAGCCGCCAACTGTTGAACAAGAGGGACCCCTTGGTTGAAACCCATATGCCGAGATGCCCGTTCAATATTATAAGAGACTGCCTGACACGATCCTCGAAAGAAAGACGGTATATAGCCAGGCGTGCAACTTCGCATGAATACAATCTCACCGACGCCCAGATTCCCTCCATCTGAAAGCAAAGACATGTTTGGAGCATAAGCAAAGGTATACTAATTTGAGTTATGGACGCATGCACCGGATCCCATGGACGAAAATTAACCACATACGAGTTGTCAAGGAACCTAATCAGTTTCGGACCAGTCTTTCGGTGCCTGTTCGACCAACGCAGTATTATGGAGCCACCCCAAGACTCAGGAAGTATAGCCAACGGTTTCGGGGCATACTTCTCGAAATGCTCCCACAACCATGCCTGGAGAAATGCGTCATGAACATACGAATCCACTTTCATATGACCGTTCGTGGCGCGCATGTCCGAAACCAGCTGGTCAAGGTGTGCATACAGAGAACCAAGAAATAAACCACCGAGAGGAAGAATGACACCTTTTGCCAATTTTATGGCAAACTTGATAAGTCCATGTTTTATCTATTTCTTGCCAGAGCCATCATCATAAATATCTCTGGATAGCCAAAGACCCAAGAACGCTGCAACATGAAGCGTACTATTCTTCTGGTTCGATTCTGATGCGTTAGGAAACCACTGGGACACCCACCAGTCATAGAAGCACTTCGTCTCATTTTTTCTCCGAACGAACCCTTATGATTTCGCAACTAGGGCGGCATGCATTTCTTCTTCATCAGCGGACAACTTAACATCAAGGTTTCCAACTACGGGAAGGTTCAGCAGTACATCAACACTCTCCAAGGAAACGGTCATTTCACTCCATCTGCATACGGCCGTGTGGGTGTCCGGACACTATCTGGAGACAAAAGAAACCAAGCCTGGGATGTCTTTCCTAATCTGAAGCACTGCGGAAGCCGCAACAGCGTCGACAATCCGCGCCTTGGTCAAATTTGTCTTCACGGGTTCTTGGTCCATCATAAATCGCGTCCGTTTCTCAAAGGAACGCAACAGACTTGTAGGGATTTTAAAGTCGATAAAAGAGGCATGATATTTTTTCCTCTGAAGACAAAACCTTATTACGCCTCCTGGCCGAACCGATCGATCCCCTCCTTCACTTTCCGAGTCAGTCAGAAAAAGCGACACATAGCTGGGATGGTTTCTCCTAACCGTGGCTGATGTGGTGAAGAATTCATCATCTACGTTTGGTATGGAATTGCAAACGTCTTCCGGTACAGCAGAACTCTCCTCAAGTGACATCATAATGAAAAAAATTTCAAACAACTACAGCGGAACAATATGAGGAGAAATTATTACGGAAAGTGCACGGAAGTTATTTCTTCACCCAAGACGCAAGCCAGTCTGTTTCAAGGCAGTACCCTGCAGCATGGAATTCTTATCCAACCGAGAAGGTGCGCCCCGCCATCGGAACCATGCACACGTACATACCAAGACAAGGAGTAAACCCTAAAAAACTAGGTTTTCGTGGGAAAACATGGCAATTACTATCACGTGCCTACCTTGCACAGTGAGTAGGGGCGGTCAACATTACTATGGTATTCATGCCTAAGTGTTACAACAATCTCGGGAAAAAATACCTAAGATTCACGCCAACATTTCTACAAGGTCATGAAAAGGTACGCCTACAACTAGGGTTTACACCAGGACAAAAGAAGAAAAAAACGAGTTAAAGAGAAGGTTGGAAGGCATACCTGGGATTTGCTCGTCCGCTCTGTTTTACTGCTGTCACACGACTGGGAGGAATAAATATGCATGAAACAAAAATAGAAGACGACCCTCCTTTTATATATACATGGTATGTAGGAGTTTGAACAAAAAAAGGATTTCCTATTTTGAGCCAAGAAGGGAAAAGAGGAAACCAGTCCCGCAAAGACCAATTTCTATGCCCAAGATCGCTCATGCCATTATCGCGGCCCCACCACGCCTAGCAGTCCTTGCACGTTCCACCATGCCATTGTTTCGGCCCTCCCTGCCAAGCTGTCGCTCCACTGGCGCGACCATATCATCCACGCGCGTCTTCCTTACCAAGACCACGCGACCTCTTGCCCCTCGAGCCAAGACGTCCACTTGCGTCACCTTCCAAGACCATGCCCCCTTTGCCTTGGAGATGTACGACCAGACCAAGCAGGTAACTTTCGCTTCACCACTCCACAGTGTGCATTCCCAGTACAACTTGCACAGGTCCGCCAACACGGGAAGCCAAAAATCTCTTTACCACTCAAAAAGGTTAGTCGGATTCTCCTGACCATTTTTGCAATGATTTACGCCTCGATTCCGTCCTTGTCTGTCACCATCATATGCTTACCTCGCAACAAGGCACATGTTCCGAGCTAAGCAGGGGACTTAATATTGATGGTGGTTTTTAGTTTAGGGTTAAAATAGTAAAACACTAAACCCTAGCAGACAGTGATGTCACAACATTTAAAGAAACAAGCATTTACTAGGCACATTTACTGAAAACTTTAATGTGTCTCTCAAAAAATTACCGGGGTATATTTTTCAAATTAGGGTTACGACAAGCCAAACCCTAATTCCCACGTGTGCCAATGGAAAATCATGTCAGCCACACCGACCGCACCAAGGCATGCCAACCATGCTAGCCGCACCTTTGTGGCAATGTCAAATCATTCCAGACACACCCATCGCGCCAAGGCATGAAAACCATGCTAGACGCACCTCTTTGCCAATGGAAAATCATGCCATCCACACCAACCGCGCCAAGGCATGCCAACTATGCTATCCGCACCTCTGTGCCAATGGAAAATCATGCCATCCACACCAACCGCGCCAAGGCATGCCAACCATGCTAGCCGCACCTTTGTGCCAATGGAAAATCATGCCAGCCACACCAACCACGCCATGCCAAACACATCTCGCCATGGCCCCTCATGCCACGCCACCATGCTGGCCTTCCCCTCGCGGCTACCAAAGTGAAGGCGTGCAACAATCAACGGTTACCCTTCAATCCCAGGATCAAATCCTGACCGCCTAAGGTCTCCTCACCGCCTTTGTCCCAAAACCCTAGCTTGGTCACCCACATAGCCAAGCTAGCCGCGCCATGTCAAACACATCTATCCATTGCCCCTCATGCCGCGCCACCATGCTGGCCTTCCCCTTGCGGCTACCAAAGTGAAGGCGTGCAACAATCAACGGTTTCCCTTCAATCCCAGGAGCAAATCATGGCCGCCTAAGGTCTCCTCACGGCCTTTGTCCCAAAAACCTAGCTTGGTCACGCACCTATCCAAGCTAGTCGCGCCATGCCAAACATATCTCGCCATGGCCCCTCATGTCGCGCCACCATGCTGGCCATCCCCTCGCGGCTACTAAAGTGAAGGCGTGCAACAATCAACGGTTGCCCTTCAATCCTAGGAGCAAATCCTGGCCGCCTAAAGTCTCCTCACGACTTTAGCACAAAACCCTAGCTTGGTCACGCACCTAGACCAAGCTTGCCACGCCATACGCCCATGGAAAACCCTAGGCCCCACATGCCAAACCAAACCAAACCTAGCCAAGCTAGTCGCGTCATGCCACACGTACTCTTCCTCGGCCCTAGTTATGCTAGTAACGTCATTCCAAGTTAAGCGCTCTTGCCTTGGCCCTGACCAAGCCATACGCCTATGGAAAACCCTTGCCCCCACATGCCAAGCCAAACCAAACCTAGCCAAGCTATCCGCGCCATGCCAAACGCACTCTGCCTTGGCCCTAAATATACTAGTCACGTCATGCCAAGCCAAACGCTCTTGCCTTGGCCCTGGCCACGCCATACTCCCATGGAAAACCCTTGGCCCCACTGGCCAAGCCAAAATCGCACCTAGCCGCGCCACTACGCTGGCCCTCACTACGCGGCTACCAAAACAAAGGCGTGTAACGATCAACGGCTGCCCCTCCTCTCAAGATGCAAAATCTTGACTGTCGAAGGTCACCAGGCTAACAAGTCCCCCGAGAGCGACTTTCCAGGCTACAACATGTTTTCCAAAAACATTCGAGACAACAACACAAACTGGGGGATTCTTTTTGGGTATTGGTTTGGCGGTTTACACCGTGTGGCGTACACTACGCCCTTCATAAGGAAGTGTCATAAGGGTGAGGCGGCTAGTAAATATGGGAAGTTATGTGAGGAACGTTCATGGGACATAAAGCCATGCGTTAACAACTTTATGGGACATCAATTCCATAACGTTTCATGAAAACCAGTTTCATGCGTTAACCACTTTATGGAACATCAAGTCCATGCATACGGTTACCACCTCCTCCAATTTACTCCCCCACTCCTTAATGAGACCAGGGTACGTTTCTACTCCGACTTGTATAAATAGGTCTTACCTATTTCCATTTGAACAACAAGTTCATTCGGATAAGACAACACTCAGAAATACTTACTTGCTAGCTCTCCTCGTGATCTCTCTTACTTTTCTGATCACAAGTCGTAGTAACCCAACTACTCTTCCAGAATCAACTATTCTGGTCTTACCACTTTCCTTGCTTCACTCCCCAAAACCAACCCATTCTCCTCCACTTTATGAACGAAGCAAGTCTGGAATGACCATTTCTTGGTTTAGGCCGGACTTGTACAGATTGATCTCTCGGATCTAAAGTACTCCCTTGCAGTATATTTTTTAGGGTTTAAACTATTTCTCACCTTCACACCCGCAATTACCGAAATCAGCAGAAACTATTATCACCTATAAACCACAGGATATGTAACATTGGGATAGATGATCATAAGATCCTAAAGACTCTGAAGACAAAATGGAGGTTCCCTCAACGAACTACCCATATTACTCAGTTTGAAAACAATGTTGAACTTTTTAATCATTTTAGTCAATTGCATTGTAATTCCCTAAGGCGGGAATGGAAGACTAAACTCCAATCCATGGCCAAGATATTTGCTTCATCCTCTGGTGATGGTTATGGTTTTTTACCTATGTTGTATTGTAATATGTATGCCCCAAACAATGCTACTCAGAATTCTCTGAGAAGCTAATTTCTTTTATCTTAAGTATGTTTCAAGAAAAAAAAATGGCTAGGTAGTAGCTACTAGTATTAGTAGGTACCCTATATTTTGGAATGAGCGTGGGTCTAGCACCAATGTTTTCCACCAAATTTTCCATCCGATGAATGAAAGGTTTTTTTACCTATTTCTAGCTATTCAGTGAAGGCATTTTTTTCTTCCATAAAGAATAAAGACGGTTTAGCTATACCAATTAAACTCCTAATTGTTACAAATTGTTGATTTTATCAAATTCTAGAGAGTGTTTGGACACCTAAAACAGAAACATTCCATAGGTCAAAAATAAAAATATTTACTTTACTAAAAGTTCAATTTTCATCTTTTAAAAATCATTTTGAAATGGCATCCCCAGGCTAACCTCATGACTTTAATTTTTTTGCTTCAAAAGTTTTATTTGATAATTGAAAAGTGTGGTTAGGTTAAATTGTTCTTAAGCTTTAACTACAAGTTGGTGGATCAGTGATTGTTCTTAAGCTTTAACTACAAGTTGGTGGATCAGTGAAATGGACAAGTTGGTGGATCAGTGGAATGGACCATTTACAAAAATAGACTCCAGAACTAGGTCACTTTCTACATAATTAACTTAGTAGGTCATCTACAGCCCCTTTTTGTTTTTACATTTCTTTTGTCCTGTTTGTTTGGCATGGACTTTGGAGTCCAGGCAAGCATCCTTACAACCTTTTAAAGAAACAGTTATGGTATTACCTGATCAAGTGACTTGCCTCTGAGCTGACTCACACCCCTCCCCCCATTCACAGTAAACTTACACATGGTTCCCTTGCTAAAAGAACCAGCCTTTGGTTTCTAGACCCTACTAATTAATGTACATCAGTACCTGACTTCCAAACCCATCTTAATTTCATGCATTTCTTCAACTGCCACCACTACCATTAGCTTTAATTATACCGTCCTCCATTATAACCATTATTACTATTTTCGCAAATGCAACATCAATTTTCTTAGTACTCCACACGGTAACTCGACTCTGACTTGATCAAGAACCAAGAAGTTTCCTAGCAATTCCTTTCATTGGATCCACTATATACTAATGATACCTGTCTTATTCTCTTTCTTTCACCGGTAAAACTAAACAAGTACTATGGAGCTCTTCACTGCAGCAGAAGATCTCAAATTCTTCAGTGCAGAACAGATCATCAAGGAAGCATTGAAAATCCCAGCCAGATCATCTCCTATAAAATTCCTTTTGATTACCTTAACCCTAATTCTCCCACTTTCATTAATGCAGTTGTTACTCGAAACTCATAGTTTTATCCTTTTTTTTATTTTCTCCGATTACTTTTCCGGTGATCATCATTCATCTCCTTCGTATAAACAGTTCATCCGCACTTACTCCATCCATGAGTTCTTCTACATTCTTTCCCTCTTCCTATTCTCTCTTCTATCTACCTCCGCTATTGTCTTCACAGTAGCTTCTCTGTATGCATCCAAACCCGTCTCCTTTATCCCCACTCTCTTTGCAATTCCTCGCATATTTAAACATCTTATCATAACCTTCTTTTATGTTCTATGTCTCATGGTCGTCAGCTACTTGGCCTACTACGTTCCTATTTCTTTCTTGATTGCGAAAAATATTAATGGAGCTCTCTTCTTGGGATTTTCTATCATATTTGATATCATATACGATCTTGTTCATATCTATGTTACAGCTCAATGGCATTTAGCCAGTGTTATTTCTGTTCTTGAACCAAACGGTTATGGCTTGGCAGCCATGAAGAAAAGTACACAACTCTTACGAGGGAGAACTAGTATTGCTTTCGGACTTGCAATATTGTACTTGTTGGCTACATGGACGTTAGAGTTTGTGTTTTTGTTTGCAATAGAGTCTAATGTACATTTCGTGGTTAAGATTTTGATTTTCTATCATATTTGATATCATATACGATCTTGTTCATATCTATGTTACAGCTCAATGGCATTTAGCCAGTGTTATTTCTGTTCTTGTTGGGTTTGGTGTGTTTGTTCATGCTGGTGGTAGTTAATCTCACGGGGCTATTAGTTCAGAGCGTCTTCTACTATACCTGTAAGAGCCATCACAATGAAGTGGTTGACAAGAAGCTTTTGTATGATCATCTTGGTAGTTATGATCTCGGTGATAAATCTGTTGCCTTAAATCCTAGTTGTACTGGAAGTATGGAGATGCAGAGCTTGGTCAAAGATGATCACCACAGAGTGGGATATCATCCTGTAGCACTGAATGCTATTTCAACTGACAGTACCATCAAGATGGATAGATCGGTCGAAGATGATGACATAGTTGGAGATCTGATAAATGTTTAAATGAAGGAGCTAGCTAAAACCAATCTTGATTTAGTAAAGTCTCTAATTTCCGATAATGTTGTGGAATACTGGCAGGCTTAGATATATATTTGAGGAGACATCTGTTTACCAAGAGAGATATATATGTATTACCAATAAGTAAGGGAAACATTTGCTGATTACCAACAATATTTGGTTTCATTATGTAATGGAATTGAGCAGACTTTGCTGGATGTAATATTACTTCAGTATTAGAAAACTGGTGTTGTAAGTGCTCGTTCTGAAACTCAAGGACTTTGCAGGAGTAAGTCTTGTTTTCAAGTTTGAAAATCAGTTTGTCTAGTTGTTACTGTTAGAAATGCTCTACTTAGTTATATTCTCTAACCTAAATCTAAATCTATAAATTTAGTTGAAAACCTTGCATAAAACATATTAGAATAAAGTCACTGAAAAAACTTCGGATAAAATAATTAAATAAACTAATGTACTAAACTCTTCTCCGCCACGATAATCTAGTCTCATTCTACAATTTTTTTGTCAAGATGGTGGAGCTCAATGGAAACCTAACCCTCAATTTTCCGTTGTGAGAGAAAAAAAAAAAAAACTGTAGCGGTTCCGGTGGAATGTAATGGTGACTGGTAGAATACACAAAACATAGAGAAATGAAATGAGACGTATATCTAGTTGCCTAGGTGGCACAAAATCTGAACACTAAAACATCCAATATACTGCTATTTTCATGTGAAATCACACAGGCAATAAAACTCAAAATTATTTAAAGATAAGAGAGTATAGTAGCATCAAAGTTCAAAGACACTCTCTGATATCTTCTTTTTCAAACTGCATTTTCTCCGGCCTCTCTTCCTTAACTTCAATCTACTTCAAGTAGAATTCTCTTATGCACCTTTGCTTTGATGGTTGGTTTCTAATTCTGACTGCAGGAAATAAGAAATATCATTTATTCTATTAAGACTAGCTTGGCTAACTATACTTTCTGTTTCCGCGCGCATTTCGATCTCCATGCCCCCTGGAGCTGAAACTTGTCACAAATATTTGTTAAGAATGGCTGAACCTCACAATTACCATTCACAAACTTTAAAACAAGATAGTAAATTAAAAGAGTTGGTAATTCTGCTCTTGCGGTTATCGAGTACTCCTTGCACCAAGTATTGATTAATAATTAAAACTGGTACATACAGAGATGAGAGACCACATTAAACTTACAGCTTAAAGTACCTAATTAAGCCAGTGTACGCCATTAGTGCTTTCATGATCCTCAACCTTTTACAAGATTCAATAAACATCCTGTAACAAATTAAAACCGGCATATAGTTACAGACTTAATCTGCAGGCTACCAAATATTTTGGAGCTCAAGTTTATATTAATCAAGATGATTACTCAGAGTTACTTATTTTGTACTTGGACCATATAGCATGCATACAACAATAATGTGAGAGAGACAAAGGTGGGGATGGCAGTGAGCTTACTCCCATGGTAAATCTCCTACAAGCATCCAGTCACCATCTTTATCCTCGTACGATAGGACATCCTCTGATCCATTTAGAAGATCTCGCACTTTGCATTGGCCTAATTTCAAACACAAACAACAGTAACTGTATCCATGTTAAAACTGGTAATATCAAGCAAAACCAACAACGTCGAAGAAGAAGTAAAATTGATGAGATACCGCCACTCACCTATGGTAAACATCTTCTCGAGAGCAGACGACAGTTCTTGAAATGAAGAATAACTCCTCAGGTCAATCTTCCTCAAATAAGGAGCATTGTCCATGCTGACCTTCACATACAGTGGATCCCAGCCAGGTTTCCCTTTTCTTATCAATGTCCTGCCTACAACTTGCACCCTGACATAGATCGGAACAAGTTAATGAAGCAGTACATGAATCCAAAGAGATATCATAGAATAATTCATGATGCCATAAACGAAGGATAATGGTTACTCTTTAATTACATGGTGACCCATAGCAAATTAACTAATCTATTTTGAAGAATACTCACTTAGCAGCATTAGAGGATTTCATCATTGGAACCATTCCGACGTGTACCCTGCATGCCAGGGAAACAAGGTCAGCAACTCTGCACATGGTGATAAATATTTAAAGTTGGAATGTAATAAGTACTCACTTGGAAGCCAAATTATTGCTGGTGTTATTAGAAGGATCCATTAAGCAAGTTTTTTTGAATGAGAACCCATTCATGGCATCCGGAATCCCTCTTTTGTTGCCTAATACAGCTGTGTTCGATGATGATGGTAGCAAAGGAAACAGTTGTAACTCATCGACTCTCCCTGAACTAATCAAGCAAAGTTGTTGATCTCTTTCAGGAGTTCGACTTCCAGGTAGCCCCAGGGTCAGATCTGTTGCTTTAAGATTTACCGAGTTATCATCTGATGAACTATCCGATAATCCCATATAATTACGCTCTTTTGGTTCCGAGCTATTCAGCCCCTCCTCCGCAACACCGTGCAGCGGTGTAGACATTAACCTGTTGCAATAAAAACCATTAAAAACTTCTCCTCCACAACAAGAACCTATAAATTGGAATGCCCTGTGAAAATCAAGCTCTCAAGATTCTTTTACATAAACTTCGCTAAAATCTTCCGAGATGAATCAAAAGAGAAGAAAATCAACCACCATTAAAAACAAAATGAAGGACCAGTGACTCGAACCTTAATTAGCTTATGTGGATGGTGTGTCCCATCAATTTCCCATGCATAGGACAAAAGCAGCAATATGAAGCTGATTTCTATATTGATCCAACAATGCCTTAAAATGGAATTTGTCTCTTTATAGTGAAAAAAGCTGCTTAGACCGAAAGGTATACCAACACAAGATCACCGCGTGAGAATTCAAAATGTAAAAGAATAGATAGATAGACGGACTATATAGCTTAACGCGTAATTACCCATTCCATATTTGAGCTAGACATAGAATTTTGATTTCCACTGAATGTCGCTTCTTAAGTGTAGTAGTTTAACACAAAAGTAAATACTGCATTCAAGAGTTGGGTGTAGCTGACGCATCTTGATTCTTCTACCATGTGAAACGCACTTTCGGAGCCTATAAATGTATATACTTCCAAATGGTGGAAATTTACATTTGCAGTTATTGATTTGATAAACTTCTAGATTAGTATTCGTTCACCATAACTAAAATTTGAAAATCCCCCTTAATAGAAAGCTGCCTTTATTGAATAACTGGAAATTTCAGGTAAGATCTTTCATCCATCTCATGGAAACTTCGCGGAAAGATTGAAGCTAGACCTATATAGACTCAGCCCAAAATATAGGGTACCTACTACCTATGGCGAAATGCTATATATGTATATAGATGACGTGGGTACATGTACCATCACCAGAGGAGATCATTTCCTGGGTCTTTCTATGGGGATTCTAAAGAAAATGCCATCTAAACTTGTGAGAAAGGCTTCTCTTAAATATAGCCCACAATATTATTAACCATAGCCCATTTTATTTATAGCCCATAATTGTTTTTCAATTTATTAACCATAGCCCAAATCATAACCCAAAATTTGTATATTGAGTTATAAGGAATTTATAGCTAGTTAGGTGAGTTGGAGTTGTCATATAACCGATCCAGCTATGTTGATTCACCTATGAAACTAATTCTAAAAATATAACTCGTACTAATTGAAAACTAAATATTTTCCCTAATTTCTTCTTCTAAACCATTCAACCGGACCTTTAACCCTAAGTCTTAGAATTTTAGTTCGCAAAGTTTTATTGAAAAATTAGTCAATTGAATCATCATGGCAAGAATCAATTATCTCAAGGTTAGTTAGAACTTAATTTCATGATTTTAATTAAATTAAAACCCAAAACTCCAATGATAAGAAATCATGTTTATGTACAGGTTTTAGCATTTCATGTTCTCGAACATCAAAGTAAGACAAAATATGGGTGTTTCGCTCATATATTGAACATGCAATGTGCCGTATTGAGACAGTTAGGTGTTGGTACTGTACTTCAAATGAATCAGAGGAAAAAAGGCCAGCAATAGTGATCGTGAACCAGATTTTGTTGATTTAATGGTTCAACGATGAGAACTTGAAATTAATAAGAAAATGTTTTACTTCTCCTTATAATATCCGAAACAAAACTAAACTTCTAAAATTATCGAGAAGATTGAATGATGGAAGTTTACTCACGTATAATCTCGTTAGAAAGAATCAAGAAAGAAAACCCTAAAACACCGTAAACGTTTTTTCCTAGTTCACTGAGTTACCGAGTCTCTCACCTGTTTGTTGATTTGCTAGCATGTTCGTGGGCTATGAATAATAATAGGAAAAGTCAAATTCTAAAATTTGGTCAAAAATGTTTGACCAAAATCAAATAGCCTATGGTTAATAAAAGTGTGGGCTATATTTAAGAGAAGCCGTGTGAAAAGGCATGTTGTGTTAGGGATCTTGAGGTATCAAAAAAATGCCATCTAAACTTGTGAGAAAAGGCATGTTGTGTTAGGGATCTTGTGGTATCAAATTTTATTTTATTTTCCCGTAACAACACTGTTTTTATATCTAATACGTACTGAATTACGGACTGCCAGTAAATGCTGAGAGTGCATTGTCATTTAACTCTCTGCACACGCCTTGTTCAATTTAACCATATGTCGAGGTTCTTTCGAACTGCCGGTCAATAATAGCTAATACGTTAGGAGTTGAAGCTTGGATCGATCGTTCAGGCTCAAAGGCATCCATCTAAAACTATAATATATTTCCAGCACAAGTACAACTAAACCAAATATATTTCCCGTCAATTTCAGAAAAAAGAAAAGCGGGTTAATTGAAGGCCGAGGCATTTTTGTATGGTCATTGTCATTGATGTTCCTTAACGAGGGCGTTTTTCTTGTTAATTAGAGGTACTTGGGACATTGAGAAACAAGCCAATAGGATTTAATTTATTTGAGTTCTAAACTTGTTAACACCAAATTCCAATTAAAAAGTAAACATAAGTTTAGCACCAATTTCTTTATTGGATACGCATTTTTGGTTTTTTCCTTTCTTCATTAATTTGTTTCAAAAGCGGTATGGTATGCTCATTTAAGGCCCCCGTGTTTCCCTTAAGTTGTGGAGAATCGAATTTTAGTTGCACCTGATAAGCCCATTTATTGTGAAATCGATTATTCGGCTGTAGTAGGGGCATTTGAGGGCTGAATAAGGATAAAAAGGGGTCATGAAAAGTAACTCAAAAACCCAGTGTACTATTAAAAATTTTAATGATTAATCTTCAATCTAGTTTATGTTAATACAATTGATTAACTACCCTAATCAAAGATTAGTGATTACATTAGCTTGATGATTTTTTTTATATATTGAAAATCAATTTTTATTTAGAGGACAGTAGAAGAAGAAAAAGGATTCTTTTGAAAACATTACAAGAAGATGAAAAACATCCGCTCAAAATAGAAAGGAACACCTCAACTAGTACGTATGTCATGTTTTCGGGTACCAACTCTTTATTAACAGCTTGTTTTTGAGATTTAACGACCATGTTACTGATTATATATAATGTTATAAATTTTTGATTCGTTTATAACCAAATGATTTAATTTAATTACTGACTTTAAAATTTTGACACCTTAGTCTGGTCATGGCAGTTGAGTATGGTTTATGAGTATTTAATCAATCCATGACCTTCTTAATTTCTCTGTCATCTCTCTAGTCAACCACCAATCCCCTCAAGTTCAGTGTCACAAAAAGTTAATCCAAAAACTTCTTTGCTCATATGATTTGAAATAAGTAACATAAAGAGTCTTAGATCTAACAACAACATTCCAGACATATTCCACTACAATATGATAAAGATCTAATAGTACGTTGAAGAAGAAATATAGAGAAGAAAGAGATCTTATTCGTTAGATATCAATATAGTATTACATAGGAATAAGCCTCTATTTATAAGCTTGAGTGTCAACCCTGGTTACATATAAATGGGCCGCACACATAGGTCAAAGTCCCTACAACACTCTCCCTTGTGCGGTCCAATAGTAGTGCTTCATGTGTAGTGCTTCACATATAATGCTTCCAATGTAGCGCTTCAGATATAGCTCTTCAGACCTGGTTTCTCTCCTCGATGAGCACTGTATCTAAATCTATTGCCTCATTAAAACCTCGCCAGGAAAACCCAGAGGGACAAAACCTGAACTAAGGAAAAATAGTACAATATTAAGAAAACTTAGAACAGAGTTGGACTCACATATGTTGCATCGTTAAAACCTTGACAAGGAAAAACCAGTGGGATAAAACCTTGAAGAAGGGAAAAGAGTACAACGCGATTAAGTCCGGAAGTATTCCTTTAATGGATACTCATACATAACATCTTATCTATGTCTATAGATGATTGATGAACACCTAGTACTAATACGCAATAGTATTATCAATACTACTAGTTGACTTGTGTCGAAAATTATTGCCATGTAATCCTTGCTTTGTTGTGCTGATTCCGGCATTGGTTTCACTTGACAAACTATCGAGTTTCGTTTCTTTGATTCTGATATTGTTCATCAAGTAATCTGAAGGTCTTCGTCATTTATCATGTAGTTGGTGTAGTTATGGTTTCCTCGCTAAAAACCTTGTCGAGTACAAAAACCCTGCGTGAAAAACTAATCTAGATCGAAGGGGAAAAGAGTACAACACGGCTTCACATTTCAGAGTCAAATATGTCGACATCATATCCTTGGATCCTCCCCGTGATTCCATTCAGAGGAGTTTCTAGACAATTCCTTTAGTCATATATTTTACAAAAGTGAATATAGGAAATGACTTAGTAAATAATTTAGTTATGTCTCCCCCTGATTACTTTCATGGGAGAAGAGATTAGTATTCCTTTATAATCAAAAACTTTTGGATTGCACTTCCGTTAGCATTCCTCTTATGTATTTGTAGGGATGAAACAAACTCATGTCAATGGTTTCTTTATAATAAAAAAAAACTCATGTCAATGATTATTTTCCAAATACGTTGCATTGGCACTGAGCTATATCTAGCTAACAAGTTCACTGAGGATGAAATATTTGGTCGAGTATAGTACATTATACTAAGTACAACAATGTGTTTATTGCACTTAATATGATAATTTCATCTCCCAACACATTTTCGCCATATATTTATTTAGAAGAAATGGTCATTTACTTATATTTGAACCTCGACTAATCATGGGAGTGCTAACAGTATGCGTATCCTTGTTAAACTTCCTGACAACTTTGGACATATGCAAATTGGTGGAATAATATACCACAAGCTTGGTGTTCGATCGAGCTTTCCCAGATTTTCATTTCAAATTCGTATTTCGAGCAGCTTGTAAAATCTCTTATTTCATTAAGAGTACATTCTAGGTCCATATCATTGACATAAGTATCTACAATTCCAATTCAGAAACTTTCTTTGTGAGTAAGCATAGAAGATACCTTAATTATTTATCCAATCCCAATCAAATAGTCACTTAGATGGGTATACCAAATCCTCCAGATTATTTCAATCCTTCAGTGAGCGTTCCACTCTAATTTGAAACGTACTCCGTGGTTTAGAGTATTTTGATTTGGGCAACAAAAGGTTTGCTATGCACTTTTGTAAACATCTTTATCCCTTAATCCTAGTAGAGATACGTAATAATGCTGCATTTCAAGTCTTTTTGAAACTACCAAGCTATCTAAGTAACAGAACGCCATAACGTTCATTAGTAAACAATTCCAAGGCTTTGTGAGATACCTCGCGCCATAAGGCGAGTCTTTATACTTTAATACTTCATTCTTCTCACTACTCTTGGTGACAAATAATCATATATGTCTCACAGGCCTTACACTTGGTTGGTTAGCACTACCACACCAAATAACTATATATTTTTCAAAGAACCAAGTTTTACCTGGATTGTGTAGGCAAAATATTCTCTTTGTTAACATTAAACAACAAGAAGCATGGTTCGATCTCATCGTTCTCTATTTCCTTGAGCAACTATATATAAAAATAATCATTAATATGCTCGAACAATATTTCCATTGACTCGTGTGTGTTCTTATAATCCATTTGGATTTCATTATTCTATGGAATCATTAAACTTTGGAGCGTCCTCCAGTGTTGATTCATGGACATAGTCAGAGACAATCAAATGAGATGATTTCATTAATGATACAAATAAGGTTGTGCCTTACTCATCTACTTCCTTTCTAGGTGAGAATTGATCGAACCTGGTGGTCTCTTCATCTTCATTTATGGAGCCACGGCCTTAACTACAATTCCACCAAGTGCAGTTGCAACACCTTAGTTTATAAGGTACCCCATACTGAGTATTTTTAACCTTGCAGGCACATTTGCAGCTGGTATGTGTGATCTTGTCATGTTGTTGATATCAGTGCACTTTCTGAAATCGATAATTCTTTTCACTTCACATTTACATTTGTGGAGTACAAGATTCAATATGAGACTGAGTTGGAACACACCATGACAATTCCTATCGTTCCCTTAAAAATCATTTTTCGTATCTCCCCCTATCAATGCGAAGACTGTCTCATCAAAGTGACGATCCGCAAATATAGCGGTTAAGAGATCGCCTGCCAAAGTTTTCAAAATGAGGATAATTATTGGGAATTCATATCCAACATAATTACTTAATCGTTTTGGTGAACAACTATAGTACGATGTGGATTCATGTTGGCACATATATAGCACAACCAAAAATGTGTAAGAGTGTACACAAAAATGGTTGACTAATTGTGGGTTCTAAATCGATTTAGTGAATATGCGTATAATATTGCATATCCCCCAAGCATTTATAGAAAGGTTGTTACGCATAACCTATCGTTAGACACCATATGAAACCTTTGATGGTAGCCTCTACGAGACCATGGGGTGTAGGATGTTCTACTACAATGATCCTATTAAACATGCAATATCCATCAAGTCCTTTTGATGTAAAATATCTAGCATTAACAAGGTTGGTGGGCCCTTAAATTGTATAATATGTGCTAGGATTGTTTCAAAAAACGCATAATTTCTTGCAAACAATAATTAAATATTATTTTTTTGCTCAATCAATTGCCATTTTATTACTTATTATGGAAAAAATTACAATTCAAAAATACAATCAAATAAAGAAAGACATAAATCTACCAAATAAAAACTGAAGCCCACATTTATAAACCACTACAGCCTAATAATGAAAAAATCCCAGTAAAAAACTAAGGAGAATAAGTTAGCAAAATCTATAGTACACCTAATAAGGATATTCCATAGCTGTTAAAAAACTTGGTCTTGTACTATAACATAGTTTTTCTCCTCTCCTCAAACCCGCTCCCTTATTAGCCATTGTATCAGCAGAAAAATTAACTTCTCTCAAACTATGTGCAATTTGTATATGTTGTAGTAATTCCTTTATTCTACTCCATCTAACCTGAACAAACCAAGGTAGTCTACCTGAGATAAATGCACTCACTGCTTCTTTAGAATCAAAGTTGATACATATGTTGAGTTTATTATTCTGCCAAGCCCATTCTGCTGCACCAATTACAGCCATAACTTCAGCAATGAAGTTAGTTGCAATGCCAATTCCTATTGCCTCAGCATATTCACACTCTCCCTGATCTCCCCTGCATACAAAGACATATCCAGCCACACCTGGATTACCTCTTGAAGCCCCATCACATCAAATGAGAGTTTGATTTGTTGCAGGTAATTGGAATCTGACCTCCACAATCTTTTGTTGCTTTATTGGTTAGTTATTTATCTCAAAATACTTGAAAATCATAAAATCATAATTGCAGTCCCACATGCAACTCTTTATTCTTACTGCACAATCCTTTGTGTATTGTTTTATTCTCCTTTTGAACTTTATTAAGTCCACTTTCTCATCATCAAAACAAATTTTGTTTCTTAAGAACCAGAGTTCCATTATTGTAATGGAAGATGCTAGAAGCCAGATATCCTTTACTTCTCCACTTTTATTTTTAGTATAATTCACCGCATCTTCATAGCCTTTTGGATTGCAGAATAAGAAAATTCCCCCAAGCCACTCCCATATCAACTGACTGAAATTACAATACCACAATAAATGTTTAAGGTTATCTGTATTCTCACCACATAAATAGCATTTTGAGGCTAAGCTGAAGCCTTTGCTTTGTCTTTTTTTATCAGTAGCACATATTCCTCACACTATCTTCCAGACATTGCTTGCTGTTGTAGGGTGAAGAACTGGATTCCACACATCCATTTCCCATTTCACTTTTTGATACTTCTTTCTAATCAATTCCACAACTAATGACACTGTAAACTCTCTTGTCATAGTACCTGTCCATACCTTAATATCTTTTTGCCTTGAAATAATTGGCAATTCATCTACTTGAAAGTATTGTAGTAGCCTGGAATGTAAAAGCCATTCCCCATTGACAATCATGTCAGCCACTCTCATGTCTTTAGTTTGTTGCATATATTCATCTTCCTCAAAAAGTTCAACCAAAGGTTTGTCTTTAATCCATGCATCCTTCCATACTGAAATTGAAGCCCCGGTACCTACTATCCATCTAGTGTTCTTCTTTACTTCCTCCTTCGCCCATTTTAAACCTGGCCATATTGATGATTTCTTATAACTTGATATCCATTCTCCTGTTGTTGTAGTATACTTAGCTTTCATAAATTTGGCCCATTCAGCTTCAGAATTATGAATTTTCCATACTAACTTCATTAACAATGCTTTATTAACAATTTATAACCTCCTTATTCCTAAACCACCTTCCTCCATTGGTGCACAAATCTCTTCCCATTTTAGAGTAACATTCTTTCTTTCATATGGATCCCCTGTCCACAAAAAAATCCTTATAAGTCTTTCTCAAATTTTTACCACGCCTGCAGGCCATTTATATACTGCCATATTGTATATAGGTATACTGCCAAGAACTGATTTTGCTAAAGTGATTCTATCTATAAAAGCTAACAGTTTACCAACCCAGCTATCTAATCTACTTTGAATCATTTCAACCACTCCCCAGACTGTGCTTGATTTTACATCTCCATTTTTTAAAATAACTCATAAATACTTATCAGGTAGTTGAGAGATATTCATCTGCATCTCAGAAGCAATTTGTTGTTGTCTTGCAGTAGTAACTCCACCCACAAAAAGCTTACTCTTTAGCTGATTAATTATCTGTCCAGAAGAAGATTGATAGTCTTGAAGCAACTTCATTACTTTTTGTAAATTCCTTTTGTGCCCATTAAAGAAAAGAAAAACAGGGAAAGAAGTTTCGGTATTTGGCAGGGGATAAAAAGAGGATTATTCTGAAGTTATTGACGAGATTCGATGGTTCGACTAGGTATAAAAAGGATCCGTGAGAGTCATAGAGGATTATCGAGAGTTGGGGGGAGGCTACAGAGTAGATAAAATTGCTGCAGAGAAATTTGCAGCAGCAACATAAAAATTAGGAAGAAAACGAAGAACAGACTTACCACGACAATCGTAAAATAACTATCGTTCATGCGTTAAAGATAAGACTGTTTTCTGCGATAATTTTCTGTTATTCTTTGTAACAGTCGGTTTGCAACAATTATAAACGTTGCGAATTCCCGGTTTAATTTGATTTTCTCCTTTTCTATTCTTTGTAAACACCATTTGAGCAATAAAAAAGAATTTTGAGTCTGTTTTCATCATGAGAAGCTAAACCCAACACTGGGTCGATGGAGGAAGATGAACTTCATACATGGGTGAATTTATTCTATTTTTTATTTGACTTTTGCACTTATTTTGAATTGATTTATGATTCGATAAAATTAGTTGTGATTCAATTAGATAGGTTATGCTTTGTCTAGATAATCTATGCTTAGGGGATACAATTAATGTTTTGAGGATTTACTTTGGCAAAATAAGAGTCCATGTTTTTATTTGTTGAGCGATAATTGTTGAGAATGAATAATTGAACCTATTGGTATGAGTTCGTCCGAATCCTAGACCCAATAACTCTATTTAAACCTTTTAATTTAATCTTAACAACTTCCGAGAGAACGAATCTTAACTACTACTACGAAAACTCGAAAAAATCCGTAATCATTTTGGCGTCGTTGCAACGCGGATTTGTTTTTAGGTTAATTTTTAGGTTTATTTTTATTTTTATTTTTATTTTTTACAGTATTTTTTTTTCCTTTTTATGCGTTTCTTCTTGTATTTCTTTTCAGGGACTTTTTGAGGATGATGACTACTTTTGAGGAGACGTCACCTACGATGACGCTGGCGGAATATATGCGTAGAAATTCTAATTATCAGGAAACCTCATCTGAGATGACGCTTGCTGAATATAAGCGTAGGCAATGGTATGGAGTTTCTGCTCCACATGAGGTAAGTGAAGAATCTCCGTTAGAGATATATGAGAAGTATTACAAACATAGACTACCTAGTTTGGAACAAAGATTGAGAATTCTAGAATACCAATGATTATATGTTGATGATGATGATGAATCATGTAGTGACTCTTTGTCCCAGACTGAACATATATATGTCCATGTGGATGATTGTGTGGAGGATTCACCTAATTCCATAGATGAATCTACCTCACAAGATCATTCACCCGACTTAGCGGTTGTTTCTAGACCCCTAAACTTCCAAAAGTTGCCTAATTTAGGGTCAGAATTGTGTGCTTCTAAAATTTTATTGGAATACTTTGCATCTAAATACCCGGAGGACTTGCCTATTCCTGATATCGTGCATGAATCAATTAACATTTCCCCAGTTTCAATAGAATCCCCATACTTTGTTCTTTACGCACTTCCATGTGCAGTAAAAACATGGTTTAGGGGTAAATTTTGTTTTCTGACAGTTTCAGTGTCCCATTTTTTCCGTAAAATAATTGTGAAGCTGTCATTTGTAAATATTGTATTTTGGGTTGATCCCCAAGTTTTCAGGTTATTAGTTTACGGGGATCTTTTATGTACATTCCAGTAGGTATAAATTTTTTTTTTTTTTGAAGCATAGGTATAATTATTTGTTTATTTATTTTTGTTTTTATTTTTATTTCCCATCTTAATTTTTACGTTGGATGACTCAATTACATTGAGGACAATGTAATATTTAAGTGTGGGGGAGTGGTTAATGTTTTATTTTCTGTTTCAGGAATTTTCTTGCTTATCATGACCAGCTGTGGAGCGGGTCTCTCTAAAAAAAAAAAAAAAATTATGATGACCAGCTGTGGAGCGGGTTTTTTTTTTAAAAAAAAATAATTATTATGATTGTTAGGGTTATGACCAGCTGTGTAGCGGGTCTTTTCTTTTCTTGCATGTCATGACCAGCTGTGTAGCGGGTCCAAAAAAAAAAAATTATTATGATTGTTCGGGTTATGACCAGTTGTGTAGCGGGTCTTTTATTTTCTTGCATGTTAAGACCAGCTGTGTAGCGGGTCTCTTAAAAAAAAGATATATATATGGCAATTGTCATGACCAGCTGTGTAGCGGGTCTAACTCTCTTAATTTATGACCGGCTGTGTAGCGGGTCAATTTTCTTGTTTTGCTCGGGACTAGAAAAATATAATTGTGGGGGTGTTGATAAGCACGTAAGTGCACCATTTTATACCCATATTTATATTAGCTAGGTCTCTTTATTACTAATAAACTTGTGTTTGTAGGTGTTTTTGTGGAATAAGCTCTTTTGGAGAAAGTTGCTCGAAAAGTGATTTTTGCACCCCAGAGGACACATGTTATTCGAACTCTCAATGTTGGTTAAGGGACACCTAAATTACTAAGGGGAATCTCCACGGATAAGGGGCACCTTCTGTGATATTTACACCCTGTAAGGAAAGTGCTAAAGGGACACCCATAAAGGATTAAGGGGAGGACATCTTCTTCCCAAATTCAAATTCAAATTTTGGCGGGAAAAATAGTGGCAGAATTAGGGTTTGTCTTTTGGAGGTGTTCTAGTGAGACTAAAGCGCTGAAATTGAATGGGTATATTCCTTAAGCCTAAACAAGCCTGGTATGATCGATCGTTTTGATCAGAATTGGTTAGAATGGTGATTTGAAGCAACCAGAGTGAAGAACAGTTTTGGCGGAAAAATTGGTTTCAAAGGAACAGAATTAGGGTTAAATTTTTGATCGTTTTCTAAGGAGATTAAATGGTTGAAACTGTTAGGGATAACTTGAATGATCTTAACAGGAGTGGTAAGGTGCTTTCTTTTGATCAAAATTGGCTGGAATCACGGATTTGGAGAAAATATCATTCTCGGGTTTATTTCCTGCCGGAAAGTTCAGTGAGAGATTTTGGTCGAGTTCTGGTCGGAGTTTTTCACGGGATAGGATTCATATTATCCTATTTCATCAAAACAGGAATGGTAGGTGAGTCAGAATCAAATAATGAGGAGTTCACGTGGTTCTGAACTAAAACAGGGAACGATATATATTATGGAAATATTCTCGGGATTTCATGATGTTTGGCGTGTGTCTGCACGAGCTAAATTCATCATAGTCGTGAACTGAATGTGTTTGGATAGAATTGAATACAGAAGATACGTAGAAGTGTTAAACAGGGAAAGAAGTTTTGGTATTTGGCAGGGGAGTAAAAGAGGATTATTCTGAAGTTATTGACAAGATTTGATGGTTCAACTGGGTATAAAAAGGATCTGTGAGAGCCATAGAGGATTATCGAGAGTTGGGGGGAAGATAAAGCAGCAGAAAAATTAGGGAGAAAACAAAGAACAGACTTACCACGACAGTCGTAAAATAATTGTCGTTCATGCGATAAGGATAAGAATGTTTTCTGCGACAGTTTTCTGTTATTATTTGTAACAGTCAGTTTGCAACAATTATAAACGTTACGAATTCCCGGTTTAATTTGATTTTCTCATTTTCTCTTTTTTGTAAACACCATTTGAGCAATAAAAATGAACTTAGAGTGTGTTTTCATCATGAGAAGATAAACCCAACACTGGGTCGACGGAGGAAGACGAACTTCATACATGGGTGAATTTATTCTATTTTTTATTTGACTTTTTGCACTTATTTTGAATTGATTTATGATTCGATAAAATTAGTTGTGATTCAATTAGATAGGTTATGCTTTGTCTAGATAATCTATGCTTAGGGGATACAATTAATGTTTTGAGGATTTACTTTGGCAAAATAAGAGTCCATGTTTTTATTTGTTGAGCGATAATTGTTGAGAATGAATAATTGAACCTATTGGTATGAGTTTGGCTGAATCCTAGACCCAGTAACTCTATATTTAAACCTTTTATTTTAATCTTAACAACTTCCGAGGGAACGAATCTTAACTACTACTACGAAAACTCATAAAAATTCGTAATCATTTTGGCGCCGTTGCGACGCGGATTTGTTTTCAGATTAATATTTAGGTTTATTTTTATTTTTATTTTTTACAGTATTTTTTTTTTCCTTTTTATGCGTTTCTTCTTGTATTTATTTTCAGGGACTTTTTGAGGATGATGACTTCTTTTGAGGAGACTTCACCTACGATGACGCTGGCGGAATATATGCGTAGAAATTCTAATTATCAGGAAACCTCATCTGAGATGACGCTTGCTGAATATAAGCGTGGGCAATGGTATGGAGTTTCTGCTCCACATGAGGTAAGTGAAGAATCTCCGTTAGAGATATATGAGAAGTATTACAAACACTGACCACCTAGTTTGGAACAAAGATTGAGAATTCTAGAATACCAAAGATTATATGTTGATGATGATGATGAATCATGTAGTGACTCTTTTTCCCAGACTTAACATATATATGACCCTGTGGATGATTGTGTGGAGGATTCACCTAATTCCATAGATGAATCTACCTCACAAGATCATTCACCCGACTTAGCGGTTGTTTCTAGACCCCTAAACTTCCAAAAGTTTCCTAATTTAGGGTTAGAATTGTGTGCTTCTAAAATTTTATTGGAATACTTTGCATCTAAATACCCGGAGGACTTGCCTATTCCTGATATCGTGCATGAATCAATTAACATTTCCCCAGTTTCAATAGAATCCCCATACTTTTTTCTTTACGCACTTCCATGTGCAGTAAAAACTTGTTTTAGGGGTAAATTTTGTTTTCTGACAGTTTCAGTGTCCCATTTTTTCCGTAAAATAATTGTGAAGCTGTCATTTGTAAATATTGTATTTTGGGTCGATCCCCAAGTTTTCAGGTTATTAGTTTACTGGGATCTTTTATGTACATTCTAGTAGGTATAATTATTTGTTTTTTTATTTTTGTTTTTATTTTTATTTCCCATCTTAATTTTTACGTTGGATGACTCAATTACATTGAGGACAATGTAATATTTAAGTGTGGGGGAGTGGTTACCGTTTTATTTTCTGTTTCAGGAATTTTCTTGCTTATCATGACCAGCTGTGGAGCGGGTCTCTCTTAAATTTTTTTTTTTTTTATGATGACCTGTTGTGGAGCGGGTTTTTTTTTAAAAAAAATTAATTATTATGATTGTTAGGGTTATGACCAGCTGTGTAGCGGGTCTTTTCTTTTCTTGCATGTCATGACCAGCTGTGTAGCGGGTCCAAAAAAAAAAAAATTATTATGATTGTTCGGGTTATGACCAGTTGTGTAGCGGGTCTTTTATTTTCTTGCATGTTAAGACCAGCTGTGTAGCGGGTCTCTTAAAAAAAAAAACATATATATATATATATTATGTGTATCTGGCAATTGTCATGACCAGCTGTGTAGCGGGTCTAAGTCTCTTAATTTATGACCAGTTGTGTAGCGGGTCAATTTTCTTGTTTTGCTCGGGACTAGCAAAATATAAGTGTGGGGGTGTTGATAAGCACGTAAGTGCACCATTTTATACCCATATTTATATTAGCTAGGTCTCATTTTATTACTAATAAACTTGTTTGTAGGTGTTTTTGTGAAATAAGCTCTTTTGGAGAAAGTTGCTCGAAAAGTGGTTTTTGTACCCTAGAGGATACATGTTATTCGGACTCTCAATGTTGGTTAAGGGACACCTAAATTACTAAGGGGCATCTCCACGGATAAGGGGCACCTTCTGTGATATTTACACCCTGTAATGCAAGTGTTAAAGGGACACCCGTAAAGGATTAAGGGGAGGACATCTTCTTCCAAAATTCAAATTCAAATTTTGGCGGGAAAAATAGTGGCAGAATTAGGGTTTGGCTTTTGGAGGTGTTCTAGTGAGACTAAAGCGCTGAATTTGAATGGGTATATTCCTTAAGCCTAAACAAGCCTGGTATGATCGATCGTTTTGATCAGAATTGGTTAGAATGGTGATTTGAAGCAACCAGAGTGAAGAACAGTTTTGGCGGAAAAATTGGTTTCAAAGGAACATAATTAGGGTTGAAGTTTTGATCGTGTTCTAAGGAGATTAAATGCCTGAAACTGTTAGCGATAACTTGAATGATCTTAACAGGAGTGGTAAGGTGCTTTGTTTCAATCAAAATTGGCTGGAATCACGGATTTGGAGAAAATATCATTCTCGAGTTTATTCCCTGCCGGAAAGTTCAGTGAGAGATTTTGGTAAAGTTCTGGTCGGAGTTTTTCACGGGATAGGATTCATATTATCATGTTTCATCAAAACAGGAATGGTAGGTGAGTCAGAATCGAAGAATGAGGAGTTCACGTGGTTCTGATCTAAAAAAGGGAAGGATATATATTATGGAAGTATTCTCAGGATTACATGATGTTTGGCGTGTGTCTGCACGATCTAAATTCATCATAGCCATGAACTGAACGTGTTTGGATAGAATTGAATACAGAAGATACGTAGAAGTGTTAAACAGGGAAAGAAGTTTCGGTATTTGGTAGGGGAGTAAAAGAGGATTATTCTGAAGTTATTGACGAGATTCGATGGTTCGACTGGGTATAAAAAGGATCAGTGAGAGTCATAGAGGATTATCGATAGTTGGGGGGAGGCTACAAAGTAGAGAAAATTGCTGCAGATTTCTCTGCAGCAGCAGCAGAAAATTTAGGAAGAAAACGAAGAACAGACTTACCACGACAGTCGTAAAATAACTGTCGTTCATAAAGATAAGACTGTTTTCTGCGACAGTTTTCTGTTATTCTTTGTAACAGTCGGTTTGCAACAATTATAAACGTTGCAAATTCCCGGTTTAATTTGATTTTCTCATTTTCTCTTCTTTGTAAACACCATTTGAGCAATAAAAATTAATTTTGAGTGTGTTTTCATCATGAGAAGCTAAACCCAACACTGGGTCGACGGAGGAAGACGAACTTCATACATGGGTGAATTTATTCTATTTATTATTTGACTTTTGCACTTATTTTGAATTGATTTATGATTCGATAAAATTAGTTGTGATTCAATTAGATAGGTTATGCTTTGTCTAGATAATCTATGCTTAGGGGATACAATTAATGTTTTGAGGATTTACTTTGGCAAAATAAGAGTCCATGTTTTTATTTGTTGAGCGATAATTGTTGAGAATGAATAGTTGAACCTATTGGTATGAGTTTGGCCGAATCCTAGACCTAGTAACTCTTTATTTAAACCTTTTAATTTAATCTTATCAACTTTCGAGAGAATGAATCTTAACTACTACTACGAAAACTCAGAAAAATCCATAATCAGTACGCATTGCTATGGGATTCTTGAATGTTGTGAACTATGGTACATGGTCATTGTTGACTTTGTATGTTCTTGTTTGTTAAGAAAATATTTTTATACACCTTTGGTAGCTATTCTTGGTGTAAATCCATGCGAAAAAGATTGATTCCACCCTCTAAGGACAAATCATCTTATATGTGCATTACGAGTTTTTCGTAATGTCTAGGAAACTTCTTATGAGAATTTATTATTTTCTTTTTAAGAAGGATAACTAGGGTTTGGAATAGCCATTATTGTGAGTACACATAGCTATTTCCAACGATTTTCATCTTGCAATGTTTTTAGATTTATTTATTTAAATTCTAAAGTTTATTTGGAAGATGATTTTACAGTATTAATCTTTTTGGTTTTATATATTGCAACTTGTTATGAGATATGAGTGTTTGTGTCCGTGAACTTTGATTGTCCCATATGTGGTCAAAAGTTAAGTCTTTCATATGTCGGTATGCAAGTATTGATAAAAGATTGAATGAACTTTTGACAAACAAAAGTTAAGCCTATTATGTCATTATGAAAATATTGATGGAAGATAGGATGAATTTTTGTTTACAAAGATTGAGTCTATTATATGTCATTATGCAAATAGTGATGAAAAATAGAATGAATCTTTGTTTATTCCGCAGTATTGATCTTCCCTGATCCATATTTTTATATAAGTTATGTGCGGCTCCGTAAGTTTTCTTATGTGAGTATTTCCGATTAAATTAATCATGGGTTCTCTTGTGGTTAATTTAATTGAGATTTTTTGATACAAATTCATATTCTTATGTGATTTGTTAATGTCCAAAGAAATCCTTCTTTTCTTATGAGGAGTGCAGCTGTGGAATATTGTAGGGGTTATCTTGTATCTTTATAAACTCCTTGATGAATGTATTTAGTTTCGGCTATATGATTGCATCTAAAAAAGTTGATATGTGCTTTTCTTTTGGTCATGAAGTATCTCTATGGAAATTTCATTAGGATCCCACTAATTTTCGTACCATTGCCAATTTTATTGACAAAAGGGGGGAGAATTAATGTGTAGTTCACACTACAAATACATATGGTTTTCGGATCATTATGTAAGGGGGAGTAGTTTTCATGTGAGATGAAGTAATGAGTAAGGGGGGAGTGATACATATCACCATAGTATTGTTGTCGAAGTTGTGATATAATTGAAATTTGATGTTTTGTAATTATACTATGACACTGTATAACAATGATTGAGAGCTATTGTTTTATCATTGTTATGGCTACAGATCTTCAATAACGATGATGCTGAATAGAATACCTTTAGAATATTGGAGTACTTGGAAGTGACGAAGATTTCGATTAATGTTTAAGAACCAAGGAGAACATGAATTTGGATGAGAAGATACAAAGTTTATTTATTTTTTATTCCATATGTATTGATAGTTTTGTCACTAAAATTGACAAAGGGGGAGATTATTAGAGCACTGCTCGGTCGAACTCGCAAGCGTTGCTATCTCAAGCTTGTTTGTCAAGTTTAGTTTCCGAAACTATAAGTATTGATTTCTACTCTACTTATAGCTAAGTCTCGGATTAGGATAGTAAGTGTAGTTGAGCCTTAGACTCCACGACGTTCATCATATGAAGACAAAGAACTACTCAAGGGAACTTGTGGAACTTCATCAACAAAAGGAATGTGAAGAGTTGAATTTATCTATCACTCAAAAGTCTATCTATTTTATCTTCTATTTTGAGACAAAAGTCGTATTGCTATATAGACTTCGATTATACACATTTGTTATTTCGAGCCGAGTTTATCTCGCTTATCTATTTCTCTCAAAATATGTGTTTGTAAGCTTTCACTTTGGCCAAGTTCATCTTTACTCGTGACTAAAGTCATGTTGATTATTTCAATAACTTGAAAATCGCTTTGATGAAAAATAGTTTGTGAATAACAACTATATAACATCCTCTAAGAAAGTTTCAATGATTAAAAAGAGAGTTTAGAACATGTAACTATCTTTGGATATAAACATAATGTGTTCCCATATTTGTATAAAAGTCCAAAACTGGAAACCCAAAGTATGCATACATGTACGCGTACCGGTGGTTGTTGGAAATCCGGTGAGGATGCGTACCGTACGCATACTAGCGAAATTTTAACGTCCGTGAATTTCTGCTGGAGTTTGAAAGTGAAAAACAAACTCAATATGGTTAATTAAATATGCGTACCCATTTGCATACTTAGGTAGGTTACTTTCTAAAATCGGTTTGTTCATGAACTAAAACATTTATATAATAAGGAATGCAATCTTTGCAAACCGTGGCTATAATGTTCATGAATTGATTCGAGTGAATCAAAACCGATTTTGCTTCGATTGTATCTTGTATACTTATATAAGATCTAACCAATTAAAAAACTCTCTCACTAGTTCATTTGAGTCATTTGAACTAGTTATGGTGAAGATGAATAAGGTTGATATGGAAGTGCTCATATGGCTTACCATTGGTTAAATATTGTTGAACCAACTAAGTGTACATGTTTAGGTTCGGTTACTCAAACCTAAATAAAGTTACATTTCATTTGCGTATAACAAGCTAAGTTCGATCTAACAGGTTGAAAGATATTAGCTTGAATCTAATCAGGTTTTCATCCAACGGTAAATATTGAATGCTTTGTTACCAAGGTAACTTAGATTTCAAACCTTGATTTAGAGACTATATAAAGGATAACTCTATCAATTAGGAAACCTAATCCCCACACCTCATGGGTGATAATAGTTGTATAAGCTAGAGTCGATTCTCCTTTAACCTTAGGTTTTTAACGAAATCCTATAGGTTAACGACTTAAAGACTTCATTGGGATTGTGAAGCCAGACCCAAATATTTTCTATGTAGTCGCGTGATCTAATCTTGTTGTTTCTATCGTGTTTGAGTACATTCATAAGATTGGCTTGAGATTTATGTCTCTTATAGGCAAGATAGAAAAGTAGTCATAAACACCTTCGTCTCATCGTTTTTTGATTCCATAATATCTTCTTTCGTTAATCGATTAAGATTGTTGTGACATGATTTATATTTCTAGGTTGTTCTTCGGGAATATATATAAGTCTGGTATATTAATTGGTTCCTGTTCACCCCGATTTATCAAAAAACGAAATAAAAACTCGTAGGTATATATGTGGGAGACGGATTTATCTATTCTTATAGACTTTTCTGTGTGATACAGATTTGTTTATTAAGTCTTCGACTTTGGGTCGTAACAACTCTTAGTTGTGGGTAAGATCAGCTAAGGGAATCAAGTGCGTAGTATCCTGTTGGGATTAGATACATAAGGAGAGCAATTGTACCTTGAATCAGTGTGAGATTGATTAGGGTTCAACTACAGTCCATACCAAAGTTAGCTTTATAGTAGGCTAGTGTCTGTAGCGGCTTAATACAACGTGGTGTTCAAATCTTGACTAGGTCCCGAGGTTTTTCTGCATTTACGGTTTCCTCGTTAACAAAACTTCTGGTGTTTTTTTTTTCCGCATTATATTTTTTGTATAATTGAAATATCACAGGTTGTGCGTTGAATCGATTGGTAAATCCAAACTTTGGTTGTTGATTGAAATTGATTGATCCTTGAACATTGGTCTTTGGTACAGTTCAAGTTATCTCTCTTGTATTCAATCGACTCATAAATTATTATTTGTTTGATTGCGGATTGAATTGAAAGATTTAGATATAACTCTTTGATATACTTTTTATAAGATTGAGTCTAACTGTCTAGTTGATTCTCTTGTAAGTATATTGTACTTAGTCCATACAGATTGCTAAGCGAAATATTAGGTAAGGTTGTTAGACCCCCCTGCTTTTTCAAAACACCTAACTGAGGAATACTATACACTTCTAGTTTCATCAATGGACTTAAGAAAGAGCTTAGGATAGATGTTCAAATGTTTTCTCCAACTTCCCTACAACAAGCCATCTACCTAGAAAAAATGTAAGAAATGCTACTGGAAAATATATCTCAAAGTAATAAGAAAGCCATCACCAACAAATTACCACCACTATCCATCCCAAACACTAACTCCATAAACTTTGTTACCCTTCATAAATCGAATACACCCTCTCCTAAACACAACAATTACGGCCACTATCCCAAAAATACCACCAATTAAAAAAACTCGCATATGCTGAAATGAGAGCAAGGATGGAAAAATGATTGTGTAATAATTGTGATGAAGTATACCAAAGGGTCATAGATGTGTGAAACATGCTGGTTGAAGAAGATAAAGGCTTTCTCACTTCAGAAGAAGGTTCCCCATTTAATTCTCTTATCATACAAGAGTTAGAAGAATAATTGAAGATCTCTTTATATGCTCTCTCATGTAACATTTCTCACAACACCATCAAGGTTCAAGGTATCACTAAAGAAAAGAAGAGTTTTACCATTCTAGTTGATAGTGAAGGCACACACAAATTCCTTGACCCTGAAATTATTAAGTACAGTAGCAGCCTTATAGAACCCACAACATCATTTCAAGTTGCAGTAGTTGATGGTAATAAATTGGTAAGTGCTGCCAAATGCCCACAATTTAGTTGGAAAATGCAAAGGAATACATTCAAATTTGATGTTAGGTTACTTGCTCTAGGTGGGTGTGACATGGTCATAGGTGATCGAATTTTAGATAGTGGTAAATGGAGTTGTCGTTCACTCGGACTTGATGAGATTTATTTTAAGAATTAATAAACTAAAAGAAAAGAAAAATATACACAAAATATTGTCACAGAATGAAGAGAATTACTGGGACTAGGATTTCGTGGAATTCATAACATAGGGTTCAATTTATTTATTCTTAACAATTAAAGCTCAATAAATAAAATTAACATGGACTCTGATTTTGCCAAGGTAGATTCTCAAAAGATTGGTTGTAAATCCTAAGCATGATGTACCAAAACATTTAAGCTAAGCATACCTCATCAAATTAAATGACAACCAATTAATTCAAATCATATTTCAATTAAAATTAATGCAAAAGTCTTAAAAAATAATTAAATAATTTTACCCATGTATGAGATTCTTCTTCCTCCGTCGTCCCAGTGATGGGTTCTACCTCCGCATGGTGAAACCACACTCAAAGGAATTTTTCATTTCTCAAAAAGGTGTTCACAATAATGAAATGGGAGAAAAATAATAAAACTGGATTTTATAACACTTATATTTGTTACAAAAATAATTGTTACAGAGAACGATAAATAAGAAGCGTTGTTGGCACTGTAGCACTACGCCTGTCCCCTACTGTCTAATGTTCTTCGTGTTCTTCACAGGAGCAGCAATGGCAGTTCCCTGTGACTCCAATTTATCCGGCTCTATAGTGTCTAAACGTATCCCAATCTCTCCATCCCCCAACTACTACTCCTACATAACTTATATAGCTTCAAATCACCGAGAATACTCCTCTATAACTCCAACAAATCTTTCATTACTCGGCAGTGAAAAAATATATTCTCAGGAATATTTTCTTCCCAGATTTAAATCCTCACGCTGTTTTCTCATGCTGAAACACTCCAAAAATACTCAGTAAACATCCTAGGAGTGGTTAAACACGCAGCAAGCACATGCAAACTATTGTAGCACTCACACATAACTCGGGTTACTCGTGTTACTTTGTTTTATCCAAAAGCAATGATTCAGCCATTGTTATTCGGTTCTAACCCATATACCCATTCTGTTTTGTCGTAACAAGATCCAACTGATCCAAATCACCGAAACAATCTCTCTCAAATCATTCTCTGTTTCAAACTAAAAAAACCAAGAAAAACCCATATTTCACTGACTTTCTCAATCAAATTATCCAGCCAATTCTGATTGATTCCAACACCCTTACCATACTTGTCCTGCTCAATATAGTAATCCCAAAGAGTTTCAGTGATTGAATCTCCTTAAAACACGTCCAATTCTCAAACCCTAATTGCTGCCAGTCACTACACAAAATTCCCTCCAAAATCCAGTTTTGAAATGTTGAAGAAGGTCGTCCCTTATCTAGTCCAGCTGAGGTGCCTTTAGCAGTCAGCTATAAATAGTAAAGAGGGTGTCCCTTATCAGTTGAGGTACCCCTAAGTAACTGAGGTGCCTCTTATCCAAGATGAGGGTGCCTTTAGTACTTTTCTCCAGGGGTCCAAATAACACTTTTTTAGCAACTTTTTCCACACAAGTGTATTTCTCCAAAAACACCTACACAAACATAAAAACACCATAATAAGTACAAAATCAAGCATTAACAATAGAGACAATTGAGGACAACTTAGACACAAAAATGCGTCTATCACTAGGAGTATTATTGTTAGAGCACTGCTCCGTCGAACTTGAAAGCATTGCTATATCAAGCTTGTTTGTCAAGTTTAGTTGCCAAAACTATAAGTCTTGATTTCTAGTCTACTTATAGCCAAGTCTCGGATTAGGATAGTAAGTGTAGTTGAGCCTTAGTCTCCACGGCGTTTATCGAATGAAGATGAAGAACTACTCAAGGGAACTTCTGGAACACCAGTAACAAAGAGGTATGTGGAGACTTGAGCTTATATATCACTCAAAAGTCTATCTATTATATCTCATATTTTGAGACAAAAGTCATATTGCTATATAGACTTCAATTATACACATTTGTTATTTCGAGCCGAGTTTATCTTGCTTATCTATTTCTCTAAATATGTGTTGGTAAGCTTTCTCTTTGGCCAAGTTCATCTTTACTCGTGATGAAAGTCATGTTGATTATTTCAATAACTTGAAAATCGCGTTGATGAAAATAGTTTGTAGATAATGACTATTTTAACATCCTCTAAGAAAGTTTCAATGATTGAAATAAGAGTTTATAACAAGTAACCATGTTTGGATATAAACATAGTGCGTTCTCACATTTGTGTAAAAGTCCAAAACCGAGAACCTAAAGTATGCGTACCCATACGCATACTAGCGGTTGTTGGAAACTCGGGAAAGTATGCGTACCCATACGCATACTGGCGGAAGTTTCATATCCGAGAATTTCTGCTAGAGTTTGGAAGTGTGAATTGGCATGTGCACCCATATGCATACTGGTGTAACCAAACACGGTCTGACCACTTAGGTATACGTACCCGTTTTCATACTTAAGAAGGTTACTTTCTAAAATCGGTTTGTTCATGAACTAAAACATTTATATATAATAAGGAATGCAATCTTTGCAAACCGTTTCTATAATGTTCATGAATTAATTCGAGTGAATCAAAACCGATTTTTCTTTGATTGTGTCTTATATACTTCTATAAGATCTAAGCAATTGAACAACTCTCTAACTAGTTTATTTGAGTCATTTGAACTTGTTATGGTGAAGATGAATAAGGTTGATATGAAAGTGCTCATATTGCTAACCATTGGTTAACTATTGTTGAACCAACTAAGTGTACACATTTAGGTATGGTTACCCAAACCTAAATGAAGTTACATTTCATTTGTATAAAACAATCTAAGTTCGATCTAATGCTCGAAAGATATTAGCTTGAATCTAATCAGGTTTCCATCTAACGGTGAATATTGAATACTTTGTTACTAAGGTAACTTAGATTGAAAACCCTGATTTGGAAACTATATAAAGGAGAACTCTAGAAACTTGGAAACCTAATCCTCACACCTCTTGTATGATAATAGTTGTATAAGATAGAATCGATTCTCCTTTAACCTTAGATTTTTCACGAAACCCTATAGGTTAACGACTTAAAGACTTCATTGGGATTGTGACCCAACTATTTTATCTGTAGTTGCGTGATATGATCTTTATGTTTCTATCGCAATTGAGTACAGTCATAAGATTGGATTTAGATTTATATCTCCAATAGTCAAGATAGAAAAGTAGTCATAAACACCTTCGTCTCATCGTTTGTGATTCCAAAATATCTTTTTTCGTTAATTGATTAAGATTATTGTGAGGTGATTGATAATTCTAGGTTGTTCTTCGGGAATATAAGTTCGGGTTATCAATTGGTTCATGTTCAACTTGATTTATCAAAATACGGAACAAAAACTCATAGGTATATCTATGGGAGATAGATTTATCTATTCAATAGACTTTTCTGTGTGATATAGATTTATTTATCAAGTCTCCGACTCTGTGTCATAGCAACTCTTAGTTGTGGGTGAGATCATATTAGGGAATCAAGTGCATAGTATCCTGGTGGGATCAGAGACTTCAGGAGCACGACTGTACCTTGAATCGGTGTGAGATTGATTAGGGTTCAACTACATTCCATACCGAAGTTAGCTTTGTAGTAGGCTAGTGTATATAGAGGATTAATACAGTGTGGTGTTCAAATATGGACCATGTCTCGGGGTTTTTCAGCATTTGCGGTTTTCTCGTTAACAAAACTTCTGGTGTATGTGTTATTTCTTTTCCTCATTATATTTTGTTATATAATTGAAATATCACAGGTTATGTATTGAAGCGGTCAATCGGTAAATCCAACCCTTGGTTGTTGATTGGAATTGATTGATCCTTGCACATTGGTATTTGGTACCGTTCAAGTTATCTCTCTTATATTCAATCGGGATCGCAAATTATTGTTTGTTTGATTGAGGATTGAATTGGGAGATTGAGATATAACTTTTTGATATACTTTTCTTAAGATTGAGTCTAACTGTCTAGTTGATTCTCTTGTAAGTATATTTGAGTTAGTCCATACAGATTGCTAAGAGAAATATTGGGTGAGGTTGTTAGACCCACGCTTTTTTAATTGGTATCAGAGAAGGGAAACGCGTTTAAAGACCTCATAAGTCTGTGTTTGTAACAATCTGACTCTATGGTCAGAAATTCTATCTCTATAAACGTATCACCAGTCTTCTATATCTCAAACTACTCGTGGTTGAAAATCGCTATGTGTGCTTTTATTCAAGCTCGTGACTTTCAAACATGGGTACGTCTTGTTAATGGCTATGATCCTCCAGTTAATATAGAAGGAGATGTATCTATACCTAAGGATATTGTTAGATATAGTCCAGAAGAAATCCTGGTTGAAAAGAAAAATTATGACGACTTAAATGTTATCATACATGCCATTACCCAAGATCTTCAGCACCATATGACTACGTGCGCTCGGTCTAAAAAAGCTAGGGATATCTTAAAAACCATATTTGAAGGGAATACCTGTGAAAAAGAAGCTAGTCTTCAAAACCTAAATTCGGATTGGGAAAAACTTCATATAGAAGATGAAGAATCAGTTGATGAGTTTAATCACAGTGTCTGAATTTTTTAATGCATATTTTGCATTAGGTAAGACTATTCCTGAAAAGGACATTGTGATGAAGATTCTCAAATCTCTTTCATCTAGATACGATTCTAAGAAACACGCCATTGTTGAAGGAAATATACTTGATGATATTTCCATAAATACTCTAGTCAGAAAGTTAAAAATTATTGATCCTGATCAGACCATAGTTAGAACATCTGCGCTCAATGTTGTGACCAACGTAAGAGTATCTTCCAACTTGTATTGGGCTGATGAATGTTGTTCCAATCATGTTGATTTTGATAAATCACTGATAAAAAAAAAGATCAAGGATTTTGCAAAAAGAAGCAAAAGATGTGATATACGTCTCTCTTCAGTCAACACTTCAGACGATTCAATATAAGAAAAATCTTCCCTGGGTGTCAACATCCTAGATGGTTCTAATGGGTGCGATAAACTTTCATCTCTTGCAGCAGAAACCTCCACCTACTCAATTTCTTATTAGGAACTTGAGTCTGACACAAAGATTTTGGATTCTTGAATAGATAAATTCTTCAGGAAAATCTTCAACTAAAATCTTCGTTGAAGAAACTTGACCAAATGATGAATTCACAAGAACCATGTTGTTAAAGGAAAAATATATATCATTAATACTCTTACAGTGTGTTTGTTTCAGGGGTATGGAATCATATTCTCGAGAATACGATTCCATACCCTTGTTTGGGATGTGTAATAATTGCAGGAATTCTATTCCTTTACTTTTAGGTTTCCCAAATATGGGGGAATAGAAAACCCATCTAGATGGTGGGTTTAGGATTCCCGTCGGTTGGGAATCGATTTTCTTTCAATATTCTTTTATTTTGGTAACTATTCTCTTACTTTTTGATCCTAATCCTAACTAAACCAAACAAGATTAAAGGAATCATATTCCAAGGGAACTATATTCCTGAAATCATATTTTCAGGTATGGCATTCCCTTCCCGTCAACCAAACACGCCGTTAAGGATGACCTGCAAAGGTTATCTGGAAGTTCTGATAAAATATTAGTAATGTTATTCGGTCAGAAGTCCTTTGGGAACACTAATGGTTTAGGGTTTAAAAGAAAAATTGTAAGCACAAACAACTCGTTTGTTCCAAATAATCGAGGAACAATGTTTGCTGAAGGTTGTGATAAATAAGAGGTAATTCAACAGAACAAAATATCTTTATTGATTTGTTCGTTTTGTGGAAATGCAAATCATGTTCAAATCATGTGTTGGAGATTCAAGAGGAACAACAAAATAATTGCCAATCTTCAAAAGAACATGCAAAATATGAATCTGGACTTGGATAATCAACAAGGTTTTCGTGAAAATTCAAGTAGTATCAGATTCAGACGAGGAAAGAAATCAGTTTATACAACAAACCTTGATAACCAATATGTGGTAAAATATGTGAGCACTCGGCTCACTTCGTCACTATCTAGTACCGGTGATGTCCGCATCCTCATCTTTAACTTGATAAAATGAGGTTTGCATCAAGGCTGCTCAAGTTGTGTATTTTTTTAAATTTCCTATTTTTGTCAGGAAAATATTCTCCTAATAACTTAGATAATGGATAATAAACATGAATTACTTGTTCAAAGTTCTTCTAGGGTTTGGGTGTCCATAAGTATATTTATAATCATTTGTAATCAAAGTCCTTCACCTATTTTCTCCTTGAAAGATACAGTTTCATGGATCATGTAACTAGAGGTACTACAAAAAGGGATGCAGTCGAAGCAGTTAATGTGCAGTGTATATGTGTGAAGGAATCACTTCCTCAAGGAATAAGAAAGAGAGATCTACAAATGATGGAGAATGTTGTTCCTCTAACCGCCTCTTGTTTGTTTGTCATTTTGATAATAAATTTAGAGGTATGGTGAAAGATTTCATAAACAAAAGAAATTATTTGAAATATCAAATTATTTCCTATTTAGAAAAGATAACTCATTATGAACATATGTTGTCTCTAACAAATAACACCTTACGTGAGCTAAAAAGATAACTTAGTGAGTTGACTGATATTTCTGAAGATTTAGAGGAATTGGACGATCCCATAATCAATGGTTTTTTCAATAATGAGAAGGAATTCTCGGTAGATTCTCTGAGAAAGCTCTATAATGTCTAAGAAACTTCTTATGAGAATTTATTCTTATGTTTTAAGAAGGATAACTAGGGTTTGAAATAGCCTTTTTTGTGAGTACACATAGCTATTTCCAACGATTTTCATCTTGCAATGTTTTTAGATTTATTTATTTAAATTCTAAAGTTTATTTGGAAGATGATTTTGCAGTATTAATCTTTATGATTTTATATATTGCAACTTGTTATGGGATATGTGTGTTTGCGTACGTGAAATGTGATTATCCCATACATGGTCAAAAGTTAAGTCTTTTGATAAAAGATTGAATGAACTTTTGACAAACAAAAGTTAAGCCTATTATGTAATTATGCAAATATTGATGGAAGATAGGATGAACTTTTGTTTACAAAGATTAAAGTCTATTGTATGTCATTGTGAAAATAGTGATGAAAAATAGAATGAATCTTTGTTTATTCCACATTATTGATCTTCCCTGATCCATATCTTTATGTAAATACTGTGCGGCTCTGTAAATTCTCTTATATGAGCATTTCCTATTAAATTAGTCATGGTTTCTCTTGTGATTAATTTAATTGATATTTTTGAATACAAATTCATGTTTCATGTGATTTGTTGATGTAATAATACTATGACACTATTTAAAAATGATTGAGAGCTATTGCTTTCTCATTTTTATAGCTACGGATCTTCAACAACGATGATGCGGAATTGAATACCTTTGGAATCATTGGAGTACTTGGAAGTGACAAAGATTTCGAGTAATGTTAAAGAACCAAGAAGATCAAGCATTTGGATGAGAAGCCACAAAGTTTATTTATTTTGTATTCTATATGTATTGATAGTTTGGTCACTAAAATTGACAAAGGGGGAGATTGTTAGAGCATTGCTCAGTCGAACTCGCAAGCGTTGCTATCTCAAGCTTGTTTGTCAATTTTAGGTGCCAAAACTATAAGTCTTGATTTCTAGTCTACTTATAGCCAAGTCTCGGATTAGGATAGTAAGTGTAGTTGAGCCTTAGAATCCACGGCTTCATCGAATGAAGACGAATAACTACTCAAGGGAACTTATGGAACTTCATCAACAAAGAGATATGTGGAGACTTGAACTTATCTATCACTCAAAAGTATATATGTTTTATCTCATATTTTGAGACAAAAGTCGTATTGCTATATAGACTTCAATTATACACATTTGCTATTTCGAGCCGAGTTTATCTCGCTTATATATTTTCCGAAATATGTGTTGGTAAGCTTTCTCTTTGGCCAAGTTCATTTTTACTCGTGACAAAAGTCATGTTGATTATTTTAATAACTTGAAAATCGCTTTGATGAAAATAGTTTGTGGATAACGACTATTTTAACATCCTCTAAGAAAGTTTCAATGATTGAAATGACAGTTTAAAACAAGTGACCATGTTTGGATATAAACATAGTGTGTTCTCACATTTGTGTAAAAGTCCAAAACCGGGAACCTGAAGTATGCGTACCCGTACGCGTACTGGCGGTTGGTGGAAACTCGGGATGTACGCATACTGGCGGAAGTTTCACGTCCATGAATTTCTACATGAGTTTGGAAGTGTGAATTGGTATGCGCAACCATACGCGTACTGGGGTAACTAAACTCGGTCCGACTACTTAGGTATGTGTAACCGTTTGCATACTTAAGAAGGTTACATTCTAAAATAGGGTTTGTTCATGAACTAAAACAATTATATAATAAGGAATACAATCTTTGCAAACCGTGGCTATAATAGTCATGAATTGATTCAAGTGAATCAAAATCGATTTTCCTTCGATTGTATCTTATAAACTTCTATAAGATCTAAGCAATTTAATAACTCTCTAACTAGTTCATTTGAGTCATTTGAACTAGTTATGGTGATGATGAATAAGGTTGATACGAAAGTGCTCATATGGATAACCATTGGTTAACTATTGTTGAACCAACTAAGTGTACATGTTTAGGTACGGTTACCAAAACCTATATGAAGTTACATTTAATTTGTGTATAAAAAGCTAAGTTCGATCTAACAGTTGAAAGATATTAACTTGAATCTAATCAGGTTTTCATCTAACGGTGAATATTGAATGCTTTGTTACTAAGGTAACTTAGATTGCAAACCCTGATTTGGAGACTATATAAAGGATAACTCTAGCAACTGGAAAACCTAATCCCCGCACCTCATGTGTGATATTATTTGTACAAGCTAGTGTCGATTCTCCTTTAACCTTAGGTTTTTCATGAAACCCTGTAGCTTAACGACTTAAAGACTTCATTGGGATTGTGAAGCCAGGCCCAACTATTTTATATGTAGTTGCGTGATATGATCTTGCTATTTCTATCGTGATTGAGTACAATTGTAAGATTGGCTTGAGATTTATATCTCCGTTAGGCAAGATAGAAAAGTAGTCACAAACACCTTCATCTCATCGTTTGTGATTCCACAATATCTTGTTTCATTAATCGATTAAGATTATTGTGACGTGATTGATAATTCTAGGTTGTTCTTCGGGAATATAAGTCTGGGTTATTAATTGGTTCATGTTCACCTTGATTTATCAAAAGACGGAACAAAAACTTGGAGCTATATCCGTGGGAGACATATTTTTTTTATTCAATAGACTTTTTTGTGTGATACAGATCTGTTTATCAAGTCTTCGACTTTGGGTCTTAGCAACTCTTAGTTGTGGGTAAGATCCTCTACGGGAATCAAGTGCGTAGTATTCTGCTGGGATCAGGGAAGTAAGGAGCAAGGCTGTACCTTGAATCAGTGTGATATTGATGAGGGTTCAACTACATTCCAGGCCGAAGTTAGCTTTGTAGTAGGCTAGTGTCTGTAGTGGCTTAATACAGTGTGTTGTTCAATATGGACTAGGTCTCGGGGTTTTTCTGCATTTGCGGTTTACTCGTTAACAAAACTTCTGGTGTCTGTGTTATTTATTTTCCGTATTATATTTTTTTATATAATTGAAATATCACAGGTTGTGCGTTGAATCGATCAATTGGTAAATCCAACCTTTGGTTGTTGATTGAAATTAAGTGATCCTTGAACATTGGTCTTTGGTACCGTTCAAGATATCTCTCTTATATTCAATCGGTCTCGCAAATTATTGTTTGTTTGATTACGGATTGAATTGAGAGATTGAGATATAACTCTTTGATATACTTTTTTAAAGATTGAGTCTAACTGTCTAGTTGATTCTCTTGTAAGTATATTGTAGTTAGTCCGTACAGATTTCTAAGCGAAATATTGGGTGAGGTTGTTAGACCCCCACCTTTTCAATTATTACACATCAACAAAGTTCAATTGTATGGTGATATGTATTACTCCCCCTTAGTCAATACTTCATCTCAATATGAAAACCACCCCCCCTTACATAATGATCCGTAAACCATATGTATTTGTAGTTTGAACTACACATTAATTCTCACCCTTCTTGTCAATATAAATTTGCAAAGGTACGAAAACTAGTGGGATCCTCATGAAATTTTCATAGAGATACTTCATGACCAAAAGAGAACAACATACCAACTTGTTTCGATGATTTCACATAGTCAAAACTTAGTGTATTCATCAAGGAGGTTATAAAGATACAAGATAACTCCTACAAGATTCCACAGCCGCACTCCCCCATAAATATTTGGAAATTAAACACAAGTTCAATTAAGAACTCTCCCCCATAAAATTTTATTCCCGAAAGAATAACAAGAGAGACCTTAATTTCACAAGAAAAGAAGGATTTAAAAAGAAACTAAGATACTTAACAGAAATTCGACTACTGAAGAAAATGCAGAATTTAAGAAACACTTAAACTGGAATTCCTAACTCAATTGCCCAACAGATCGAGATAAGTGCAGGGGCAAGAGTTTAGGAAGGACTAATGAACCAAAACAACACCAATAGACCGTCGTAAGTGTTGAAAAGTAGTAGTATCTAATGGTTTAGTGAGAATATCATCCAATTGTTGTTCAGAAGGCACAAATTCCATATTTATGATACCATTTTCATAGGATCTCGAATAAAATGATACCTTATATCAATGTGTTTAATCCTTGAGTGCTCAACAGGATTCTCAGTAATTCGAATCACGCTAGAGTTTTCATAAAAGATCTTCATTATTCCAATATCAATTCCATAATCAGCAATCATTTGTTTCATCCAGAGAAGTTGAGTACAACATGAGCCTGTAGCAATATATTCTGCTTCACATGTAGACATAGATTGTGAATTTTGTTTCTTGCTATACCAATCCACAAGATTCAATCATACATATTAGAAACCCCCGGATGTACTTTTTCTATCTTCCACATATCCTTCCCAATCAACATCTGAATAGGCAGAAAGATTAGTGTTAGTATCAAAAATGTAAGATAGACCATACCCGACAGTGTGATTGACGTATGTATGATCCTTTTTTCAGCTGCAAGATGAGATTCCTTTGCATTTTCCTAAAACCTAGAATAATAACCAACACTAAAAGCAATATCAGGTCTAGTGGCTGTAAGATATAAAAGATTTCCAATGATAGATCGAAAGAGTTTTTGATCCACATTTACACCTTTCTCATCTCTATGTAGTTTACCCGTGGTAGGCATATGAGTCAGTTTTGGAGTTGACTTATCAAGACCGAATCTTGTGACAAGATCTCTTGCATATTTTTTTGAGATAAGTGAATTCCATCCTTGCGTTGTTGAATTTGTAAACCCAAAAAGAATTTTAATTCACCAATGCTCATCTCAAACTCCTTGCCAAGAGAGACTTGAAAATCTTTAGCAAATTTCTCAGATGTTGATCCATAGATGATATCATCTACATAGAATTGAGCGATAACAACATCTTTTCCACTCCATTTGGTAAACAACGTTTTATCAGATCCACCTCTCGAAAAACCTTCCCTAAGGAGGGAGGTAGGTAGTCATTTTTTTCGAACCAGGCACGCGGTGCTCATTTTAACCCATATAACACCTTATCAATCTTAAGGTCATGATATGGGAAATCAGGGTTTTCGAATCCCTTAGGTTTAGCGATATAGACCTCTTCCTTTAAATTTCCATTTAGGAAAGCATATTTAATGTCCATTTGAAACAGGTTAACCTTAAGAAAACAAGCATGATCTAATAACAACCGAATGGACTCAAGGCGTGCTACATGAGCAAAGGTTTCATCAAAGTCAATTCCTTCAATCTATGAATATCCCCGAGCGACAAGTCTAGCTTTGTTTCCGACAATGGTGGCAAATTCATCAGACTTGTTCTTGAATATCCATTTAGTACCAACAATATTGATATTGGGAGGACAAGGTACGAGCTTGCATACATCTTGTCTTTGGAACTGATTTAACTCTTCATGCATTGTATTCACCCAAAGGGTTTGCTAAGAGCTTCATCAATGTTTCTTGGTTCTATTTGCGATAGATAACAAACAAAATTGCAAATATTTTGAAGTTGTCCTCTCGTCTTAGCTGTAGAATCTCTTATTCTAACTAGATGACCGCTGCCACGGTGGGATGGCCGACCGAAGAAATCAGCGTGAAAGTATAATTTTTCCTGATATTGCGCGAAAGTATCATTTTTCCTGACACGACGCGAAAATATTAAAAGTATCATTTTTCTGATACAGCGTAAAAATATTATTTTTTTCTGACATGGCGTGAAAATATTATTTTTACTCAAACGGAAAATTTGCCGATGCATAAACCAAAATATGGTTATTTATTGTGTTATGCATCATTTGTGGTGGTTTGCATTATGCATTCAATTTTCGAAAATTATGCCTAAAGTGAAAAGTATCACTTTTCTTGAAACAGAAGTAGTACATTGTTTTATTAGTTGCAACGGAAAATAAGTCGATGCATAAACTAAAATATGGCTACATAAGGTATTATGTATCCTTTGTGGTGGTTTGCATAATGGATATATAGTAAAACATTTTTAAAATAATACTCGATAATATAATAGTCTCGCTAAAATAATAAAATTTTCCAGTCCCGATTCGGGCCCTTAATGCTAAAATAATAAATTCGATAAAATTATAATATAATACATTTCAAAAGTTCCCCTTAAACATTAATAGGTCCCAAATATTATATAAAATAATAATTCCAGTGTTGTAGACCAGCTTGAATACAAGAAGGATTATCCCTTTTATATTTACATAGCTCTTTACGTATTGTGTTGTTTATTGATTTGTGAGATACACCTTTGAGATGAGATTTAAGATATCCTATAGTGATTTAGAAGCTTGTATTGTTTGTGACTAAATTGAATTGTAAATTTATGTTAAATACAAAAAAAATCTGTATAAAAATCTTTTTTTCATGGAAATTAGTAAGATTTATTACTTTAAAAATATTTCTGTTAATGTTTTTCATCCTTTTCTATATTTTCCACTTTTAAAAATATATTTCGGTATTTATCCTAAGATTTTTTATTTTTATTTTTTCAATATGGAAAATCTCGTTTTTTCCAAAGAAATTTTTTAAATTAATAATTATTCGTTAAATTAATATATTATTATTATATGTATAAAATAATAAATTATTATTTTATCGATTAAGTAATATCTCTTTAAAATAATAGGATTTGGGTGGTCCCAAGTCTATTATTTTATAGATGTTTTACTGTAGATTTAATTTTCGAAAATTATGCCTAAAATGATAAACAATTTCGATTTTTTCGTAAAAATTCTAAATTTAATATTGTTGTTTGTGCTCGTTTGATAGGTTTTTTTATTAGCTTTCCAACGAGATAAAATTTGTGAAACTCCAAGGCACGGATTTTTAGATATGTTATATTAAAATTTGGTTACCAATTATACCCCTACAAAAATAAGATACATAAGGAGTTATAGTAATTGGACTAAAAGGGAGGGACAAGTTAGAAAAAAAAATTAGAAAAAAAAATCATGCTTCACATTGACACAAAGTCACCATATATGGAGTCCTCCCTCGCTTCGCTCGGTCGGCCTAATAATATTGTTAGTATCATGATTTCTTTGAACCCAGAGATACCGCGGAGGGGCACGCTGTTGTTCAACATGAATAGTCTGGCTAGGGATTTTCTCCTCATCACTAGAAACATCAGGATCAGTAACTGTTGGAACAACTTCTACTGATTCTGGGATTTTTAAAATTTTCTCAATTGTCTCGGTTGGAGGCAATTCACCTGGAGAGTCATCATTACGAAAATTACTTAGATCATCAATGATAACATTTTCAGATTCCATCATGACTTGGGTTCTGAGATTAAAAACTGGGAACCCACGACTATCAGATGCATAGCCAAGAAAAACACTTTTATCGCTTTTTGAGTCAAATTTCCTTTTCGGTTCACGGTCCTTTAGAATGTAGCACTTACTACCGAACACTCTGAGATACTATAAGTTGGGTTTCTTACCGCACCACAACTCATATGGAGTGTTTAAGGTCTTTGACCCTAAGTAAACACGATTGATCAAGTAACAAGCTGTAAAAACAGCCTGTCCCAAAAACCTTAACGATAAGTTTTTGTTATGGAGCATTACCCTTGCCATTTCCTTAATGCTCCTATTATTCCTTTATACAACTCCATTATCTTGTGGAGTAATGGGTGGAGAGTATTGTTGAGAAATCCCCAGATAATCACAGTATTCAAACACTTTGGTATCTTTGAATTCCGTGCCACGATCGCTTCTAATTTTCTTTAGTTTGTGACCCTGTTCAATCTGGATTTTATTAACAATAATCTTGAATTCACTGAGGGTATCATTCTTGTGAGCCAAAAAAGCCACCCAAGTGAATCTGGTGTAATCATATACCATAAACAAAGCATACCTCTTTCCAGCCATAGTAGGTTGTTGAATTGGGACGAAGATATCCATATGAATTAAATTAAGTGGAGCTTTAGTGAGAATATCTCGAGATGATTTATGTGGAACTTTCGTTTTGTTTACCCTTTTGATAGGCACCACATACACCTTCAATATCAGCATTGATTTTGGGAACACCTCTAACAAGTTCTTTGTTAATGATCTTAGTTAGGAGTCGATAATTGCTATGACCAAAACGCTCATGCCAAAGATGTGTAGATTCCACCTTAGTCAAATTTCATCAATTACTGAACTGAGTATCCAACTTATAACATTTATTTTTTGCCACGTGATCTTTGAAAAATCACTTTTCCAGATTAGTTTACAATGTTACATCCATTAGCATTAAAGACAACCTTATGGCCTTTGTCATAGATTTGACTAACAGAAAGAAGATTAGAAGTCATACCTTTAACGTATACTACATCATGAATTTCACGAACGCCGGGTAATTTGATCGTCCCCTTCTTGCTTATGTAGCAGGAACTCCCATCACCGAATGTTAATGGTCCACCATCAAAGTCAATTATGTTGACAAACCACGAGAGATCTCCAGTCATATTCCTGCTACATCCACTATCAAGAAACCATTGAAAGGGTGATGTTAATTTCAGATCAAAAGCTCCCATACTAGCACTACTAACCATATTAGGCTTTCTTGTTAGTATTGAATATTGTCTTTTAAGAGTAGACAAAAGTTGTACAACATTCTTTTGAAGATTAATTACGTGCAACATTTAATATTTTTTCAAAAAGGCAAACATACATGTTGAAAGTGATCATGAGAACCACAAAACAAACATGTACCAATATATTTACTCATCAAGAATTAGTATTCGAAAGTTTTGGTTTTTGGCACCTTCTAATGCTTCAAAATTATTGTTTCATTTTTTTTACAAAGCATAAGCCTCGCTTATCATCACCTAAAGTCTTACTCTAGATACGACATACGACAATTCTTCAATGACGAATTAGAGGAGTTACTCAAATCCATTGAAGATGACTTTGCATATTTCAAATTCTTATGTTTTGCAATTTCTGCAACAAGATCAGAGTTGATCCGGATTTTTTCATCCAACTTATTTTGGAGATCAATAACCTCTTCAGAATGTTCTCGAAGCTCAGATTTTTTTTATATAAATCTCACAATGAAGTCCATCAATTTATCTTATCAATCGATGATTTTCAAGACAAAGATTATTGATGAAATTTTTTAAATTAGGATTCTCAACCATATCGATGGTTTCTAGAAAACGCTCGAAGTTGAGTTTATCCATTTTTGGTGAAGCATTTTTAGAGACAAAGTCGTTCATACTCAGATCGCTACAAACACAGAGGTCTTACATGTGTTTTCCTTCTCTGAAACCAATTAAAAAGCATGGGTCTAACAACCACACCCAATATTTTGTTCGACAATCTGAATAGCAATCTGAATAGAAAAACTCCAATATACTTTCAAGAGAATCAACTAGATAGTCAGACTCAATCTAGAGAAAAGTATATGAAAGAGTTTTATATCTCAATTTCTCAATTCAATCTGCAATCAGCAAATAGGAATTTGTGAGCCCGATTGAATATAAGAGAAATAACTTGAACGCTACCAAAGACCTATGTTCAAGGATCAATCAATTTCAATCAAAAACCAAAGGTTGGATTTACCAATTAATCGATTCAACGCACAACCTATGATATTTCAATTATATAACAAAATATAATGCGGAAAAGAAATAACACAGATACCAGAAGTTTTGTTAACGAGGAAATCGCAAATGCAGAAAAAACCCGGAACCTAGTCCAGCTTTGAACACCACACTGTATTAAGCCGCTACAGACATTATCCTACTACCAATGAACTTTGGACTGGAATGTAATTGAGACCTAATCAATATCATATTGATCAAGGTACAATTGCACTCTTTACTTCTCTGAACCCTAGAAGGATTCTACGCACTTGATTCCCTTAGCTGATCTCACCCACAATCAAGAGTTGCTATGACCCAAAGTCAAAGACTTGATAAATAAATATGTCTCACACAAAAAAGTCTATTAGAATAGATAAATATGTCTCCCACAGAAATACCTACGAGTTTTGTTCCGTATTTTGATAAATCAAGGTGCACATGAACCAATTGATAAACCAGACTTATAGTCCCGAAGAACAACCTAGTATTATCAATCACCTCATAATAATCATAATCGTATGGTAGCGAAACAAGATATTGTGGAATAACAAACGATGATACGAAGATGTTTGTGACTTCTTTTATTCTTAAGCAAATCTTAGCAAAGATAATACTCAATCACGATAGTAAAAGTAAGACTAGAACACGCAACTACAGAGAAAATAGTTGGATCTGTCTTCACAATCCCAATGAAGTCTTCAAGTCGTTAACCTACAAGGTTTTGTAAAAAACCTAAGGTTAAAGGAGAATCGACTCTAGTCGCAACTAGTATCACACAGAAGGTGTGGGGATTAGGTTTCCCAGTTGCTAGAGTTCTCCTTTATATAGTTTTCAAATCAAGGTTTGTAATCTGAGTTACCTTGGTAACAAAGCATTCAATATTCACCGTTAGATGAAAACCTAATTAGATTCAAGCTAATATCTTTCAACCGTTAGATCGAACTTAGCTTGTTATACTCAAATGAAATGTACCCTCATTTAGGTTTAAGTAAACGTACCTAAAAGTGTACACTAGGTTGGCTCAACAGTAGTTAACCGAGGTTATCTATATGAACACTCTCATATCAACCTTATTCATCTTAACCATAACTAGTTCAAATGACTCAAATGAAACTAGTTAAAGAGTTTTTCAATTGCTACATTCTCATAGAAGTATACAAGAAAAAAATTGAATCAAAATCGGTTTGATTCACTCGAATAAATTCATGAACATTATAGCCACGGTGTAACTTTAACCACTCAAGTATGCAAACGGGTACGCATACTTGAATTGCCGGACCAAGTTTGGTTTTCGCCAGTATGCGAACCGGTACGCATACCTCCAAACTTAGCAGAAATTTCAGGACATAAACCTTACGCCAATATGCGTACGGGTATGTGCACTTAGGTTCACGGACTTCTTAAACCAACAGGTACGCATAAGGGTATGCATACTATGATTCCCGGACATGGATGACATATATGCAAGTGTGCATAACATGTTTATAATCCAATGTTGGTTAAGTATTCTAAACTCTATTTCAATTATTGAAACTTTCTTAGAGGATGACAATATCCATTTTTCACACACTATTAGCATCAAAGCAATTTTCAAGTTATTGAAATATCATAACGAAACATTCCAAGTCTACACCAAATGATTGTAACACACAAACCATGTAAGATGCTACTCGGGCCTCGAAGATTTTCACATGATCATATTTTGACTTTCGTCAAGAATATAAGATGAACTTGGTTGAAGCGAAAGCTTACCAACAAATATTTCGAGAAATATGTAAGCAAGTTAAACTCAGCTCGAAATCTCAAATGTGCATAATCGAAAAACTATATAGTAATACGAGTTATGTCTTAATATATGAGATAGAGTAGAATTAGACTTTCCGAGTGATAGATGAGTTTTAGTCTCCACATACCTTTTGTTGATGAAGTTCCACAAGATCTCCTTAGTAGTTCTTCGTTTTCAATTGATAAACAATGTGAAGTCTAATGCTCAACTACACAATCTATCCTAGTCCAAGACATCACTATAAGTAGACTAGAAATCAAGACTTATATTTTTGATCACTAATATTGACAAACAAGCTTGAGATAGCAAAATTTGCGAATTCGACTGAGCAGTGCTCTAACATGACTAAACTACTATCTGACATTCTTCGAAAACTCAAACTTTTAACTTCCTGATTGCTGATAAAAATCTCACATCATAAATTGAAAGTCACAACTACTTAGAAACATGAGTTACATAGAGAAGAAACATGTCTAAACATAATGTGACTCCAGCAACATACTAATAGATTGAAATCTTTAGGCTAAGCATGCTTAAAAAGGATACATACAAAAATAAACTAACATGACATGAATATTATACACAAATTGATCTAATTAATATATTGAAATTTCATACCTTGCTAGGTATTTTCCTTCCATAGAACAGTGAATCAAGCCAGAAATCATCTCGATAAGTTGGAAACAAATGAATGAAAATCGAATAAATCCTTCATGACCTTTCAAAAACTTCTCCCACAGTAGTGATAATGGTAAAGGACCTCTTGTAAAGAACATAAAAACAATATTAGAAACTCTCTTAAATGGAAATCCCTTCACTCTAGAACAAATGAAGCAAACATGTATCTTTATCATTGTCAGTTTTGGAAATTGGTTCATTCTTAACCTCCTTCCCAACAAACATGTATCTTTACCATTCATATGCACTTCCTAGCATTCATCTATCCATCATACTCATCCTTTCAGCCTTTCCTTGCACCACCCAAGCCCATATCTGCATTTTAATCAACTTCTCCCTTTTCCTGTTGGCTTTATTAGCAGTTATAATTCCATCTTCAGTAGCATTACAACACCATCTCTTATGTCTATTTTCTCAAGTCATTCTTCAAAATTCAGTTCAATTCCTCCATTCAACATCACTGCAAACTATAACACAACTGCAGCTGGACCATGGCTTGTAGCCTTATCAACCAACACAACCATCTTAAGTCACTTCACCTCTAACTGTGGCTCAAATTCACCACCAAACCCACAATATTTTTATTTGTTTCTATCTCCATCCAACTCAATCTGAACCCAGTAATCTATCATCCCAATCTTCACAGCTTTTTCATCTTTTAAATTAACCTTCTTCTAGATACACAATTAACAACTACATGGTATTATTTTGTGCAATTTCTGTCGACAACCATCACTACCTAAATTTCAGCTGCAACACCATCTTCTCTTTTGTTGGTTTCACGGTATCATATCAAACCAATTCCATTTCAGACTCTCCTTAGATTGATGGTCGTAACATCAATTCCTCCTAAGTTCATCAATTATGGACACAACCTCTCACCTCTTCCAACCAGACTCTCACAAACTTCAATTTCCCCATATGATAAAAGCATCGAACCCATCTCTCTAATTTCCATCATCAACGATTTGAGTTTCTCAACCCTTCTCTCTGTTAACAGAGAACCACATCTTCTTCTCCGTAACATCGAGACTCAGAAAAACCCTCAAATTCTCAGACCTTGTATTTAATTCTTCAATTAATTTGGAACTCCGCTACAAAACCCCAACTCTTCACTTCAAACAGCTGCGACCATTTTCATTCCTCCTGTTGTTAATCGATTGCAGCATCCACATCTTCTACTTTGAATCCTTCTCAATTTCTATCTTCAATCATCTTCCACTAATCTTTTCTGTCTCGATCTCCTCTCTTGATTTCATGGCTGACAAAGAAAGAAGAAATAAGAATGAAGAAGGAAAAATAAGAAGAAGGAGGTAGCCGGGATTCAATCCTTCAACCTTCAGGTCACTTTACCTCAAGTTTTACTAAACTGCCCCTCAACAATTAAAAGATTTCCATCTTCTGTGTCCTTTTTTTATCTGATAAATTTACGCGATTACCCTTCATTTTGTGTTGTATATACAATTGTTTCAGTGAGAAATGGAAATACGAAGGGGCTCTTTTGATATTTCATTGTTGATTGAAAAAGGTTTGGGACACCAAATCCAATATTTTTGTGTCAATTGATCATTTACAATTTACAACAAAAAAAGGCCATATAAATGTCCTCCCCCGCTTCACTCGGTCGACCCAAAAAAGTTCTTGAAACTAATTTGTATATAAGTAAAATATGTTAATTTTATTAGAATCCATGAATTTGTTAAAAGAAAGAAATATGGAAAAATGAAGGACTAGTGTTATGACATCACTAGCACTATATTGACTATGGTGAGCATCAACGATGACGAGTATGAAATCCAAGAAGAGGAGATATAGTAAAATAAGAATTGTTCGTATTTTAGTTGGGGTTATAGGGTTGTTTTGAAGCCCTTTATTACTGTAATTTTTATATTTTGGGTTTACTCACATGTTGAAGACCAATATCGTAATTGAGAAGATTGATCATGGCAGGTGAGGATAGATATGGGTTTAAAAAATATGGATAAGACCGGAAGCATCTTGAAATATACCAAGAAGTCCCTTGACTTGTTGTGGTTTGTGTTGTAGTGTGCACACTAACATATGTGGTAACCATTTCTCCGCCTTTCCCATTCATTGCTTTTATGTCTTTCGCTCTTTCTATAATTTCTTCTAATTCAATCTTAATCACGGAAAATGGATATGCTCATACATATTCCATTAAAATAGTTTCCTTGATCGCATCCAGAAAATAGACGTGTTTTATTCATGTTTATAGAGATCTAACATGAAGAAGCCAAGCATTAATACTTCTTAATTATTCAAATGGCCTTGAAGTATCATTCCTTGATACTTTGATCATAGTACAATGGACGAGTCACAAATACTAAAGTCATTGTAAACAAACTTTACTTTGTATGTTGCATATTCAATAAAAACTTACTTAATTACTAGAACAAATAATAAATATGGGGCAAGTCAAGTCTATTTTTACTAACCTCGAACTATAAGATGATGTTTTCATTGATGCCGATGCGTCTTCAGGTTATTCATGAGTAACAAGAGAAATTCTACTTTTCCATATATTTTCCTAGTCTAACCTAATGAAGTTGACTCTGGTGATCAAAAAAAGCAACTTCGAGTTTTGGAACTAAATTTGACAAGCAAACTTGACATACCAACGCTTGGTGGGATCAACCGAGCAATTCTTTTTATAACCCTAACTTTGCTAACTTGATTGGAAAACCATTAATCTTAATCATATCACAACTTTTCTTACAGTGAATAACATCTAATAATGTATTTTCATGCCCATAATATGTACTATAACTCATTAGTTGGTGCCGCCATGGATGATCGAGAGCTTTTTCAGAAAGGAGAATAAGAGATAACAGTGAATTACAGTGAATCAAATTTGAGGGGTAACATATGGGCTTCATACTCACATGGATGAAAAATTTACCCGTAATAACATTTTTGGTCCATAAGATGTGGATCATCACCATGATGTTTCTTCCTATAATAGTTTCGTAGACATTGTAAGAGATATGTCCATGTAAGTACTTATTTGTCACTTCTTTGTTGACTTGGAAAGTTTTTATAAAATTTTACCTTCCCAATTATTATCGACCTTTCGAACCAAACCGACTCTTACACATTTGGGCCATTAAGGGTTAGCACAGTTGATCAGGAGCCTAACTCTCAAATAGGAGGTCAGCGGGTCGAGTCTCCGCTCAAGAATTTAGAGATCTCATTAAATACTCCTCTAATGTAATTTAAAGTTTAATTTCTTAATATATCTTCTTTCCTATTTAAATAAAAATAAAAATAGGGTTATTTTATTGTCCCTTTTGGTAGTCATAAAGGGCAAAAGAGATACTATACTATTGGACCCGGTTTAAGTTCGGATGGTCCTTTTATTTTAAAGAAATCCTGACTCTAGTTATTAAGAAATCCTGACTCTAGTTAGTAAGATCGCCATAAATTCTTTAGCTTTTACGTTTTTAAAGGCCCCACTTTTTGGGGTTTACTGCCTCCCGGGCATACACGACTCAATATTAGACGTTGTTGTAATTTTTATGAAATAAAAATGACTGAAAAAATTTGAAGATGAAGGTGAGAGAGATCTCAAACTCACTAACCAAGCATCTAAACCACTATATCACATCCTCTTGGATGACTAATGTTGTATATATTATTAGTATCATCATATTAATTTTATTTTTTCTTTAAATAACTCACACATATGCATAAAAATTGGTCTATGACCTTATAAATATAAATTATTTAGTATATATAGATACCGAATTTTCATAGCCGAACTCACATTTATAAATCGAATTATACACGTACGTATCCAGTTCCGAATTATTGACAAATCACGTCCCGTTGAACGAATTTTGGACCGAATCTGAATTTTATAAAACCGTATACCATATGTTTTCCGAATTCCGAATTGCTAACTAGGATCCTGACCCTCAAGCCAATTTACACGGGCATGCACAAACTCACATTATTTCTCTCAACTCTCAAGCCTCTCTCTGTATCTGTCCTCAAATAAATCACCCCCACCGCTGTAGCTACCTTCGAACAATTAAACCACCACCGTCGCAACGACCAACAGGTAATTTCATTTTTCTCTATTTTCGATGAGTTTAGTATTTCAATTATTATGATCGATCTCAACTATTATGTGCATAAAATTAGGTTTTTGTTTCGATTTTTAGGTTTCTTTTTTTTTTTGTTTCGATTTTAGTCTTCTTTTTATTTTCAATTTTAAGTTTTGTTGGTTTGAGGATTCTTTTGTTTTGATTAGAGTTTTTTTTTTTTTTTTTTTTTTGATTCAGGCCTTTTCTGTTTTGATTTTAGGCTTTTCCTGTTTGGATTTTAGGTTTTGTCATTTCGATTTTAGGTTTCTTTGTTTCGATTTTGAGCGATTTTCTTTCTAGAATTTCATGGTGGTGTTCAAATAGATAGTGAACTTGTTTGAATTGTTACAGCAGGGTATTATGTGGTTTCCATTTCCTCAAATGGCTAGTATTAGTGACGAGCCTGAATTGACTCCCGAGGAAGAGGAGGAGGAAAGGAGGGATAATCTTAAACTTAGAGACATATTAATTAGAAAAAAACTAGATCGTAAAGAAAGGTAATTTTATTATACTTTTAGATTTTGTTGGATCATTTACATTATTAATTATTATGTTAATGATTTATGATTCCTCTTTAATATTCTCTCGTTGTAGAGCTGCCAAGGCTGCAGGACGCGTGTTCAGAAGGTAATTAAACAGTTGATCATCATTCGTTTCGGATTCGGTGTTGCGATTCTGTATCGTTGTTTATTAACTCCAGTGGTTTCTGTCATTTTTATTCTTATGCATTGTATGCTAAGCTCTTGTTTGTGCAGGGATGCTTACAAAATTACCGGATATGATTGGCTCCTTGCCCCTCCAAGTGTGCTGAGAAATACAATTTCAATGATCCCAGGGGAGGCCAGTCACTGCGCTGCCACTAGTGCCAGCAAAGAAGCTATTAGAGTGGAGGTATGTTAGTAGTTTTCAGCCTTGCTTATCGATAATTAGTGGCAATCATTTCCTTGAGTACACACCTACCCAGTTATGAACCTAGTCCTTGATTCACCTTTACTCTGTAAGGAACGAATGATTTATATTTGCCCTTACTGTATAAGGTAGGAATGAATTGTATTTAGTATGTAGACTTCCGTACTCAGCTCACTTAGACTCGGTCTTTCTTCTTATCATCGATTATTCATATATTTCATTTAACTTGATTTTCAGAGCGAAGTTGCATGAAGATGTTCAAAATTCTGCCGCAGTTGCCTTACGGAAAGTAGTTGTGCTTCAACCTTCCTCATTCGGCAGAACTCAGTGTACTCTCTTTTCTTTTTTATGTCCTCTTCAAACTCTGTTGTACTGATTTCTGGTGATTTTAGTTCAAAAGATAGCTGTATTGCAACTTTGATTAAGGATTTCAGCACGACTTCTTTGTTTAAACATACTACAGAGTTTGTTTTTATTTCTATAGATAATGTTTGTTCACTATGCAATTTCATGTTGTTTTCATCGATCCATTGTGGGTATTATTAGTTGAACTTGACATCACAGTGATTTAGTGTTTAAATCAAAAATTGCAGCCTAATTGTATGGTACTCTGTAAGCTGCAACAGTTGCATTGAGGGATATTAGAAATTGTATTGTACACAATGAGTCCAACAAATTTTAACTGAGAATATGCTATGTTAAGGAAGTGATTAGCCTATTTGAAAACCGCACGAACATAGCATATTTGAGGTCAAGCATTACAGCCTTCTTACCTGTCACGCTGTCTTTCGCTTCTTAAACTGATGTTAATGAGCAAATTGGATACAAGATGTAGCCTTTTATGTCTTCTCCGACCAGTCAGAAAGGTCTTGTTGCATATTTTTCACCGATGTGTAGTTGAACTTGTGATTTCCTTGTAAAAGTTGTGCATCTCCCATTGAACCTTGCAGCAAAAATTCGCCTATGTCGAGTTTCAAGCAATTGCTCTTGCAACTTGATTTGTGACCACCCAAAGCTTGGTGACAAGAGAAGGATTTCTCATAAATGTCACATCTAAATGTATCAGAAGAAGAGAATATTGGTGTTTGCTTCTTGTTACTGTGGAATACTTCAAAGTACATCTTCTTCAATGTTTGTCTGTTAAAGAGGATTACGATGATACTGCTGGCTATAAGCTATATTTCTGCCTCTTTTGTCTGTTTTAGACCATTGGGGCTGAGACTTGAGAACATTTGATGATATCCCATAAGCTGTTTGTCATTAAAAGTAAAATCTGTAACAGCATTAGATGAATTGTCTGTAATGATTTTTCTCCACCGGGGACTAATATTATTGTCTTCTTTGGAGTTTCTTGAAGATGATCATGTTCCTCACATCATATTCAGATAGTTGCCAAGTCTGCTGTCAAGAAGAAATGAAGTGAGCTTTCAAGTAGAGGAGAATGGTGCTAAGAGGGTCTACTGAAGGGTCAAAGTCGGTTTGGTTTTGGATTTTGTTGATCAAGTATAATTGCAGTCTTTTGTTTTGTTTCCCCTTTGTTTTGTTGTGCAAAACTGGGTGCTTGACAGGTGGTGAGCAGTTCAGTTGAAGTTCCTTCAAAACATAAGTTTGATTTTGGGTGTTCAAGTTTCTGTTCACAACTTTTTACTTGCTTAAATCCCTCTTCTATGCGTATTTCCTAGTTATTGTCTTCAGAGCTGTGTCCCTTGAGGTGCCTTCTCGATTTGCTTTGTGTCATTTTTCCTTTTTTTGTAAGACTGCATATTTCTAGCACTAGTTCACTTTGTTGCTCATCACCGCCAGAAGATCCACCACCAGAACCACTAGCAGAATCATTTGTGCTAAATCAAAATTGAACATGAAAAGTAAAAAGGAGTTACAGAGACTGCTCAAGAAAGTTAAACCCTTTTTGAGTTTCAAAAATTACAGTGAGCCCAAAAAAGTAAAACTCCATGAAAGTAAAAATCCCATTACAGGACTCAGAAGTTACAGAGACCCCAAAGTGTACCTTTTGCGTTTCACAATTACAGTACTCAAAAAATCTAAAGAAACACTCCCTTATTCTAAAGATACAAAACAAGGGCTAACATCCTGCTGCAAATCACTATATGCTATGACCAATTTCACAAACAGAAACACACTTGAAAGCGATGTAGTTCCAAAGGATCTAAATCAACAAAGTATATATCATAATCCAAGAGATACCCAGGAAAACCCTTTTCTTGCTTCCATCTGAAGAAACCCCTTTTCCTCCATTTCCTTCTTCTGCTGTACTAGTTTCATTCTTCTTCTTGTTATCATCATCATAATCGTTATCAGAAAAAGGGTCATGATCATCATCTTTAGCATTAGCAGCACCAAAAGCAGTGTAATTCAGAGTAGATTTAATACCGTGCACAACAACAGCTCCGTTGATGTACAAATCAGGATATGTGATTTGAATTTCATCAATTGTGTAATTCGATTGGGAATTATTGGTTACAAGAATTGTCTTTTCTGGTAATAGAGTAGGGATTCTTGAACCTATTGCAAATGTTTGAAGAACGGAGAAAGGGAGTTGTTGTGGGATTATGTGATAACCAATAGTTGATGTTAAAGATTGAGATGAAGACGAAGAAGATGAAGATGAAGATGATGAGGTGGTGGTATTGATTAATGGATTATCACCTGGGATTAGAAAAGTTGCAGTGATTGGGAAAGTGAAAGGATCAGTTATAGAGAGTACCTCAGCCCAGTTACTGTAATCTTGAGTAGCCATTAAAGCTTCAATTATGTTCTGAAATTGCTGTTCTGATGATGCTTCTTCTTTCTTGAATATATTGAATGTTGAAGAAGAAGAAGAAACAAAGGGGTGGGTTTGTTGTTGCTGTTGATCACAAACTGTAATTCCGATGATGAAAGCAGAAATGAGGAGGATTAATGAGATCATGAAGTAAGTTGCCATTGATGATCCAGACATCACCATTCTTGCTTGATTGAAGATGAAATCTTAGGGTTTCTTGATTTTGTAAAGGAGATGAAATCTGTAGAGAGAAAGAGAGAATATTGTTGTATGTATGAATGAATGAAAGATTATGAGAATACGTTGTGTTTATATAGACTTCAAGGCTAAGACTTGAAGGACTACCAAACGGACAGATTACAATAGTCCTGGTGTTTAGAACAGTTGTGAACCCTGAATGATGCGCTCCAATCCAATCCAATCCAATTGCATTGCATTTTTACTTAAAAACCTCTCCCGCCTCTAGATGATAACGGCGCCAAAAACGAGCCAACATTACGAATTGTAATTTTTAATGGTAATGGAACTTTAAGAAATGGGAATTTAACATACTCTTCTTCCTATTCCCAATTTTTGTTTTGCGTTGATTTTTGATTCCAAAATGGGTTTTGGTTGAGGGAAACCTCAATATGCTGCTGACAGCCAAGCAAGCCATTGCATACCACTAGCTGACTAGCATGTGCACTCTTATCATCTGTAATCGCAGCCTATTAACTCTGATTGCCCTGTATTATAAGACTAAATACTATTTGATAATTGTTTTATTCTTTCTTTCCAACAAATTACAATGACAATCTAGTATTCATTTGTTTAAACTTTAAGACAAGCAAGCGTTTTAGTGCACACCATGATGATATAGCATTTGAGCAATCTCATTACAAATGCCATGCACTATCTTTCGCAATTCTGGAGAAGTAGTAAAATGCATGATATGAACAAGCTTTAATTCAATTAGCAGTTGGCTAGGCTGCGCAAGAAGGAGGTGAAAAATAAACGGCAAGTTCCCCCCCGCAACTGACGGTTGAGTTGGACAGAAATTTGTACTGTCGGTTAGATGGAACTGACATGACAAATAAATTAAGGTGGCTCTTATCCAGAAGTGTAGGGTGTCTATACCTAGCCCTAAAATTCGGAGAACAATCATTTGTTCGTATTTCTTTTCTGTCTGAAATCTATGGCGGCCGTTACTCAGAGAAAGGAAGAGAAATTGAGAGATGAACTGGATATTGCTGAGATTAAGAAGAAGAGCAAGAACAATTTGTTGCTGCTTCTGTTGAGAGTTTGAATCGAGATGAAGCTGTGGTTGATTAGGGTTGCACTGGATTAGAGTCTGATGTTGTCGATTTAGGAGACTCAGTTAGGGTTTCAAAGAATCAAGAGATGGGTTTGAATCGAGAAGATGAAGATGATGCTGCTAATAATCAGCTAGAGGTTGAATCGAAATTTGGGTTTCTGAAATCAACACGAACAGAGATAATGGAGTTGATTCTGGGGCTGTATGGAAGAATTGGTGAAGATTAATGGTAGGGTTTGTAAAGAATAGCAGAGATGGGGCTTTTTATGAATTTACCTCCAAGAGCAGGGAATAAGGAAATTGCAGATGAATATGTGACTGAACTGCAGGTGGAATCGAAGCTGAAATGTCTAGATGAATGTTATGTTTAACAGGTTATGGAGAATGGCACTGTTTGGCAGTGGAGTTGCAGGTGGCTGGGAGAAGAGAATGAACAAGTGCCTGGATTTTTATGATATAATTAGCTGAGTTCAAGCCTAACTTGGTTTATCAGATGAAGAGTGAAGACTAATTCACACATGCTAGATTTTATGATATTATTACTAGTGAAGCCTGGCGCAAAACCTAAAAACTGCAAGAATAATGGAGAGGAAGTAGCAGAATAAGATAAACTTCCAAATTTGAAATTTTACATCTTTGGATTCTACAGAGAACTGAAAACAAATTTCAAGCTGGTCAGGTGTGGGCTGTGTATTGCAAGTTTGATGGCTTGCCCAAGTACTATGCTCGAATAGAAAAGGTGGAATCAATCTCGCAGTTCAAAGCAAACATGATACAATTGCTTGAAGCTTGCACCCCCACCAAAGGGATATTTCCAGTGGTGGGGACATGGAGGTTCATGATACTTTTATCTTTCAAAAGTAACAGTTTCAGTTGACAGCTATGTTAGAGAAAGGCTACCATAGTTAATTTCAGTTAGCAAGAGAAGTTGTGAATGAGCAAATCTCCTCTGAAGATTTTTGGAAAACCAGAGACTGGATTTTGTTAAGAAAACTTATCTACCATAGTGCAGTTTGAAAGAACGTGAGTGATCCTTTCTTGGTGAAATTACATCAAACAAAATAAACACTTTGGCCAATGCAGTTGAGCAAATCCTAAATCTTTTTGGAGTTGAAAACAATGTGCAGCTGAAATGGGTTGTGAAGGCACTGGTGGTTTTGAAGCTATTGCAGCTGAGAAGACGATACTGCAATAAGGTGGAACTGTTGTTGCTGGTACAGAAAGCCTTCATGATACCGAGAAGAAAGATAAGAAGATGAAGCTTTAGGAGCTGATGTTACAGCTGAACAGAAGCGAAGGATGCTGAGCTGGTGCATTGGATGTTTATGAAGTTTTATAGACAGTGATGAGAAGCTTGAGCATGTGCAGCTGAAAGAGGTAATGGACTGAGATTGCAGCAAAAGCTACGGAATGGATTTATGGTGCAGGGCAGTAATACTGAGAGAAGAAGATGGTACTGGTGATTGTTTCCAGTGAGTTGGTGTTTGAACGGGTTGTGGCTGTGGCTGTGACATAATTACAGGCGCAGTGGCTATTACAGTGACAACTGAATGATTGCAGGTTTGGGTTGATGCTGCAATGGAAGTAGGAAGTGATATGGCAGATACAAGTAGTGTTAGTGGTGTTTTGCAGCTGTTACAGAGGCAGGACTGATGGATGAAGCGCAAAGATTGCACGATTATCCTAGGCCTGTAAATTTGGTTCTCCCCTTAGTCAGAGCCAGGGGGGTGAAACGTGTCAGGAGTACAGAGTTCTAGATCATAACAGACTATAGAGTGATCCAATGGTCATAATAGAGTCGGTCCAGAACTCAAAATTTCAGTTTTTCTTGATTCTTGTTTTCCCTTCACTTATAAAAGCCAGATGAAGGAATCAAAAATCCATCCATTCAGTTTTTACAGACCCAATACAAAAACAATCACTCCATTGAAGAAGAAGAAGAAGAAGAAGAAGAAGAAAACAAAATGTTGCTGTCCATGAATGTGTTTGATCATCAAACAACACGACCCAAGTTCTTGCATTTCCCTTCTTCTTGCCATGGAAGAAGAATTCAACACAAACCACCTGTTCTTGTTTCTTTTCCTGCAAAAACGTGAGTACTCCATCATCTTCATTTATCTTTTCTTAATCTCTCAAGCTTCTTCTTTTTTCATGAATTCTTAGTTGGGTTTTGTTAATTTGATACCTACAGGGAATTCAATCCCAAGTTCTTGGATTCTTCTAGAAAATCTGTTCTTGTTTCTTGTCCCGCAACAATGTGAGTACTGCTACTTCATTATCTTCTACTCTTCATCTCTGGGTCTTGCTTTTTTCATGAATTCTTAGTTGGGTTTTGTGCATTTCATACAGGGAATTCAATCCCAAGTTCTTGCATTGTTCTAGAAAATCTGTTCTTGTTTCTCCTGCAACAAAAATCTTCATTCTTTGGGTTCTTGATGAATCTTGCTGTAGATTGTTCTGTGTTCTTAGTTGTTTAATTGTTTTTATGATATAGGAAATTTCGTCCAGTACTATATGCATTGCCAAGAGACAATGAAGAATTTTCATCTGACAATGAAGAAGAAGAACCGATAATTCAACAAGAGTTTGTCAGACTTAGAGTATGTGGTGCATCGGCGATTTTTTCAGATATTGGAGAGTATGTGGTTAGAGAAGCCGAACTTGAAGAAGAGTTTAAGGTAAATTTTTAAGTAATTTTGAAATTCTGCTATAATTTGTTTTTTCTAATTAGATTTTGAAGGTGGGTTTAATTTGGGTTGTTTCTTGAGTAGGCATCAGCAATGTTGAAAGCAGAAGGACTTTATGAATATCGGTCGCACAACCCGTTTGTGAGTAGCTACATAAAGAATGATCGCGCAGATATGGTAAAATTACACTTACACTACTGAAAATTAGTAAATGCATCACATGAGAATGGTGCTGCTTATTGGCTTACTGTCTATCTGTCTATACAGGAGTTTGATGTGATAATGAAGCGATATGAGATGCATTATTTAGAACCGTTCATGTGTATTATTGCTGTAAGAAAGGAAGGCGAGAATATACTTCAACGTGTTATTGGAACTCTGGATCTTCGTGTCAAGTATCTGTTAGAGGGTCAAACTTATCCTGAGGTGCATTATAATTGGATAATTTTCAAATTTAAGTTAGCAATTTGATGTTGAGAATCACCTAAGATTTGAATTCCTTGATTTCCCAGGAACTTGTGAAGCTCGGGAATCTGTATAGCAAGTTCAAAAAAAGAGGATCAGAGAAATGTGGCATAATAACGAACGTAACTGTTGCTGAAAGTGCACGTCAGCAAGGCGTTGGAAGCGGCATGCTCAAGTTTGCAATTGAAGCTGCAAAAGAAAAAGGTAAAACTATCCCTTCCCCCTCTGACTGCTTAAGTTCTCTTCCAGGCATTGCATGCTTAGCTGCAACCAATAATCTTGGATTTGGTATGTCGGCAGGTGCAAAGAAGATATTCTTACAAGTCGTTCGGGATAACGAACCAGCATTGGCACTATACAGAAAGATGGGATTTGAGGTAATAATACTTTGCCTCAAATCTCTTTTTCATTCAGTCTCTGATAGTTACTTTTGAGCAATAACAATCTGGTCCTGACACAAAAAATTGTCCCCTTTCAGATACTTGCAGAGGTGACTCCTCAGCTGGAAGAACAAAACCTATACTTGTGCAGCATAAATCTGTAGTCAGATTTAACTCATTCTTTAGAACTGACAAAGGTTCTGTCCTAAATGTAAAGTTCTGACAATAGTTTTTAATGAGAGCTAGCATAAGAAAAACAGTACGTACGTATGGTACCATTCATTGTAATAAAGTTCAAGTGTGACTAAGATTCATATAAAGGAAAGCTTTTGAGATTGTTTTAGTTGTTACTCAACATTGATTCTACATTTCCATGCGTTATTATCATTTCTTATCTGTTGTTTGAGACATAAACATGGTAATTAAATTTTAACGCAAACTAAACCGATCCGTCTTACTGAGAATGAGCTGTTTGAGTTTTAGATAAGCTTACCAAGCAAATGTCAGAGTTTTCAGCTCTCTTCATTTGTGCTTGACTGCTTGTACTGCATGTGTTGTTTCAATAAAAGCAAAATTCAATCATATTTGTCAGGTTGCATATATAAATTTAATGAAGGCCAACGGAACTAATGCTTGTCGATGAGGTTGACGCTATGAATGTGCATCCCATAACACTCCTTGAAATCAAATTTGGTGTATGTATGAATGAGAGATTATGAGAATATGTTGTGTGTTTATATAGCTAGACTTGGGGATATTCAAGGACTGCCAAACGGACGGGACAGATTAGAATAGTCATTGTAGTGTTTAGAAAGGTTGTGAACCCTGAATGATGCGCCCAATCCTGTCTAGTCCAATTGCCTCATTTTTATTTTATTGCATATACTTATATTAGAAACTTCTCCCGTCTCCAGATGATGGAACTTTAAGAAATGGGAATGTAACATACTCTCGATCTCCTGCAAACACCCAATTTAACACCAACTGGCTCGGCTTGGCCTAATAAGTCATGGGTTGGTTAGACAAGATAAATATCTTACTTGCAAAGCTGCAAATGTATTGCTGGTTCCGTTTTCGGCCATATGGTTGACACTAAGCTGCGTCAATTGCGGCCTCGACTTACAACCATTAGCGCAGGTGGCTGGATAGTGATTGGATATAATGGAGATTCCAGTACTAGAACATATTAGATGCGTGTGTATAACAATATTATAGATGTTCAAATAACTTCCTTAAAAGAAGACCTGCGAATAAATAACTTTAACAAGCAAATATCGGAGTTTGCAGCTTTCTTTCATTTGTGCCTGACTGATTATAATGTGTTGTTTCCGTGTTCATGACTTTGCACACCTCATCCTACACTGTACTCACCATGAACCACCACCACCACCTATTAAGGATTTTTCAAAATACAATATTCGATGAAAACTTATATATGTGAGTTGCGGATAGAAAGCCTGGATGCTTATTGATTATAATGTCAGAGACTGCCTACTTAACAAGCCACACAATACACATTCTTGAAAATTGCATTAGCACCTACAGTATTGGTTGAGCTACAACTTATAGTTGAAGTTGACTGCAGCATGCGGAAAGGCTTAACGGATTTTCGCTCTCTTCAACGGACCTACTACTTTTCTCACTTTACATGTTTTTAACTGCACCAAAACAGTAAGCGAAAATTACTTGTCAGCCATCCACTTTCTGTAGATAGTCAGAGTTTGTATATCAGCAATGTATAAACAAACCAAATTAGGTGGCACTGCAAATTTGGTTCTCCCCTTAGACAGAGCCAGGGGGTGAAACGTGTCAGAAGTACAGAGTTCTAGATCCTAACAGACTATAGAATGATCCAATGGTCATAATAGAACTCAAAATTTTCAGTTTTTCTTGATTCTTGTTCTCCCTTCACTTATAAAAGCCAGATGAAGGAATCAAAAATCCATACATTCAGTTTTTACAGACCCAATACAAAAACAATCACTCCATTGAAGAAGAAGAAGAAGAAAACAAAATGTTGCTGTCCATGAATCATCAAACAACACGACCCAAGTTCTTGCATTTCCCTTCTTCTTGCCATGGAAGAAGAATTCCACACAAACCACCTCTTCTTGTTTCTTTTCCTGCAAAAACGTAAGTACTTCATCATCATCTCTACTCCTTGTATTCTTAATCTCTGGGTTCAATCTCAAGTTCTTGCATTCTGCTGGTAAATCCGTTCTTGTTTCTCCTGCAACAATGCGAGTAGTAGAACTACTTCATCATCTTCTATTCTTAATCTCTGGGGTTTTCTTTTTTCATGAATTCTTAGTTGGGTTTTCTTCATTTCATACAGGGAATTCAATCCCAAGTTGTTGCATTCTTCTAGTAAATCAGTTCTTGTTTCTCCTGCAACAAAGTGAGTTCATTATCATAATTCCATTCAGTTCTTGATGAATCTTGCTATAGATTTTTCTATCTTCTTAGCTATTTAATTGTTTATATGATATAGGAAATCTCGTCCAGTACTGTTTGCATTGCCAAGAGACAATGAAGAATTTTCATCCGACAATGAGATTTTGTCAGATAATGGAGAGTATGTGGTTAGAAAAGCTCAACTTGATGAAGAATTTTGGGTAATTTTTTAAGTAGTTCTGGAATTCTCTGATTATAATTTGTTTTCCGAATTAGATTCTGAAGGTGGGTTTAATTTGGATTATCTTTTGAGTAGGCATCAGCAATGTTGAAAGCACAAGGACTTTATGAATATCGTTCGCAGATCCGGTTTGTATTACGCATCTGACAACTGAATTCCATTTCATCCAAACAGGAAATTTTAGATTTTGAGTTCACAAGTATTCGCTTTTAAGACTATTGTCGAGATTATAATCTTGATACTTTATATGGTTAACAGATCTGTTGGTAGCTATGAAAAGGAGAAATACGCCAAAGTGGTAAAACTAAACTTACACTACTGACTGAAAATTAGTAAATGCATCACATGGGAATGGTGCTTCTTATTGGCTTACTGTCTTGTCTATGCAGGAGTATAGTGTGATAATAAAGCGATATATGATACGTTATATAGAACCGTTCATGTGCATTATTGCTGTAAGAAAGGAAGGCGAGAATCTGCTTCAAAATGTTATTGGAACACTGGATCTTCATGTCAACTATCTGTTAGAGGGGGAGACTTATCCTGAGGTGCATTCTACTTGAATAATTTTCTAATTTAAGTTAGCAATTTGATGTTGAGAATCACCTAAGATTTGGATCCCTTGATTTTCCAGGAACTTGTGAATCGGGCAAATCTGTATAGCACCTTCAAAGAAAGAGGATCAGAGAAATGTGGCATAATAACAAACGTAACTGTTGCTGAAAGTGCACGTCAACAAGGCGTTGGAAGCAGCATGCTCAAGTTTGCAATTGAAGCTGCAAAAGAAGAAGGTAAAACTACCCCTCCCCCCTTTGACTGCTTAAGTTCTCTTCCAGGCATTCAAATTGCATGCTTAGCCGCAAGGAGGAAAACTACTGCAAGTATGCAACCAGTAATCTTGGATTTGGTGTGTCAGGAGGTGTAAACAAGGTATTCTTACAAGTCCGTCGGGATAACGAACCAGCATTGGCACTATACAGAAAAATGGGATTTGAGGTAATTATTTACTCATCTTGTTTTCATTCAGTTTCTGATATTTTTAACAATCTGGTCCTGACATGAAAATTTCTCCTTTCAGATACTTGCAGAGGCGACTCCTCGTCTGGAAGAACAGAACCTATACTTGTGCAGCATAAATCTGTAGTCAGATTTTACTCATTCTTTAGAAAACAAAGGTTTTGTCTGAAATGAAAAGTTCTGCAATAGTATTCAATGAGAGCTAGCATAATAAAAACAGTACGTACGTACAGTGCCATTCATTGTAAAGTCCGTATAAACAAGTGCGACTAAGATTCAAATAAAGTAAAGCTTTTGAGATTGTTTTAGTAGTTACTCAACATTGATTCTACATTCTACACATCTTTATCTGTTCTATGACCTGTTTGAGTTTTACATGTCAGAGTTGGCAGCTCTCTTCATTTGTGTTTGCACTGCTTGTACTGCATGTGTTGTTTCCATGTTCATCGCTTTGCCCACCCCATCCTACGCTGTACTCATATATGTTGCATATATAAATTCAACGAAATACATACAGTGGCAATGGAATGGATGTTTTCGACGAGGTTGACGCTATGAATGTGCATCTCATAAACACTCCTTGAAATCAAATTTGGGTTCTCCAGAAAACAAACCGGTCCCTGTGGACAATTCAGATGGTTCAGACAACTCAGATTGTCCAAAACAACAAAGCACGTTTCCAGAATCATGAGCACGTCCATACTTATTGCTTTAATTCACAGTAAAGATATCTCTCTCTATACATGGAAGCCTGGGGTCATAATCACAGGTTATCTGATTGACGATGTCTATGCATAGTGTAAGAACTGATAACAGGAATCATGTAATCCTCTTTTCATCTGCAGTGCGTTTCCCGTTGTGTCTGTCAATGACAAGGGAAGAATAAGGATATGCAATATTGTTACTTTATAAAAATGGCTACTCTTTAAAGATGTTAGCCGACGATTCGACATAATTTTCATTTTGGAAATTCCCTTTGGGATTAACTGCTTAGCTTATGGTTTCTCTTATGCAGCTCAAGTACCATGAAACAGCTCAAATGTGTGGTACATCTTATTCAAGTTTTGATGGCTTAGGTAATTTGATCTACACTTTGATAGACGATTTGACTGTAACCTGATTGCTTCATGTGCCGACATTTAATACTTGTCGATATTCAAAAGCAAGGAACTCAACTTGCTAATTATCGTTTTTCCTGGCTCCAATTGTTCACTCTATGGTATAAAGAGTTACATCTTTAGTTGAAATGCCCTTGTTTCTGAGAATTGTACACTACTTTGATTAAGCAAAATATCCGTTTAATGGACTTTTTACAGGTGACCAGAAGCATATTTGTGAGACAACTTGGACTTGTTCCCTCGTGTTGCCTCACAAAGCATGTCTTGAAATGAGTAAGCAATACCTGGCGAACATTGCTCTTCAGTTGAATGTGATAGTCGGTGGATGAAATGCTGCATGGTTCATGCATTATCAAGGGCCATATTGCTGGTTAGTGAAAGGCCAACCATTTTTGAAACGGCCTTAGATAATGCATGAACCAGTGCAGTACGGCATAAACCTCTTCAGCATTTCACTATAAAGCGTGATATGTGGATTTTTTTTTAATATCCCTGTACTCTATCTGGTCGGGACCCAACATATTGTTTCTATACTGCATTAGTTGAAATATTTTTTTAGTTGCCAATGTCGTTTAATATCCGAGTGCTTAAGCACTTGATTTGTTAGTTTTTCATAATGGTATTGGTACCCTTTGTTCATTAGGTGGTGCATATCTTCTGTCCTCTTGTTTAACTTGGGGTAATATTCTGATTGTGCGTCCTTGAGCATGAATTTGTTTACGTTTTATGATGTTGCTGTTAAATTTGCGATACATTCTGATGACTAGCGCAATAGAATCTAACACCAGTTTGATTGTTGCAGTCAGGGGTGAACTATGCCAAGATTAGGGCTGGCTTAAGCAAGCCCTAGAAGCCCAAAAATCCTTTTTTTTTCACTACCTATTTCACTTAGGCTGATAAAAATAAGCCCAATTAATAGGCTTAAGCCACCCTAAAACCCCAAAGCCACCCCTAAGTTAAATTTCCATTTCCGCCACTACTTGAAGTTCTGAAATGATCAATTTGAAGGACCTATATCCTCAATCTGTGGATGTGTGGCTTACCTGGTAATGATCTCCCATCCCAGTGTTACCATTCTTCACCCTCATGGAAACATTCATTATGTGTTGTTATCCTAATACTACTACTCCGTCCGTTACTAAAAAAAGAGTTACTTTTGCCTGTTGAATTTGGCCTATTTTTAGGCTAAAATGAAAAAGTGAATGGAGGTAATAGTAGTTAAGTAGCTGCCATTCCTTGGGATATTTATGGAAAATGATAAACAAAGCAACACCATAAGCCTATTTGATTCTAAATGAATATAGCTCCTAAGAGGAATTAGGCGCTTACTACCATGGAACTACAATAAAGTGACTATGTTTCGACTTGTCTAAAATTATCTTTTTGTCTGTTACCCACTTTTACTGCGGACAAGAACACTTTCTGATGCCTCTTCTCTTTTTTTTTTTTGAAGGAAAAGCGAAAGAAATTATTGATTGGATAATAAATCTGAGTGCAAAGCACTCGTAGTACAAGGAGGGACATCTTTAGTCCATACATTAGAAATTTTATGAGACAAAGAAAACATAGCCAAGTCGTGAGCAACTGCATTAGTGTCACGATTGCTATATATAACCTTTACATCTTCAAAATTTAGAAGCTGGTTTTGAATATCAAACAACAGTCCTCGAATCCTCCAAGGAAAACAATTGTTATCGCCTTTAATCAGGTAAATTGCAGTTAAAGAATCACCTTTCAGTATAATTTTTTGATAGCCCAGATCATTAGCCAGTTTAAGGCCTAGATGGAAACTCTTTACTTCAGCTTCTAGAGGGGAGAAAGAGCGACCAAAACAACTCTTGCACCCTTGATATTGACCATATTCGTCTCTAGCAACAGCCGACCAAGCACTATCATAGGTTAAGTCTGTAAACGCCCCATCAACATTAACCTTGTGGTAACCTTGAGGTGGAATAATCCAGTGATTATTACTGCTTCTCTCTTCGCCGATGTTGTCACTTATTACATCTTCCAACTCTTCACGACTTTCATAATCTTGAGACATTTTATAAGCAACAAAATTTACTGACGAAGGATTGGGATTGATTTTCTTAAAGATGTAATCATTTTTAGCCTTCCAAACCTGCCAAAGGATATGACAAGCCAAAATTAAGACAAAGCCATTTGGATCAGAGACGAACCATTCATTTATGATGTCTGAAACCGAAGTGATGTCAGGTTTGACCGGAATCCCAAAGGGCTTTGTATCCACACCCTTCTTGCAAAGTCACACTGGAAGAAAAGATGCATAGCTGTTTCCGTAAAAGATTTGCACAACGAGCAAATTGTATCTGCTTCTCTAACAAATCGAGCGATATTATCCTTCATAGATAAAGCTCCACTTACTAACCTCCATATGAAATATAAGATCCTCGGGCTTAATCCCCTTGTTTTCCAAAAAGTTTTCCAGGGCAAAGTATTTGCTACAGACGAAGTAGAACCCAATTCAGATTGAAGAAGTTTATAAACAGTTTGGTAGTGAATGTACCTGTCGGTGTATAGGCACAAATCAAACGGTCCTCACAGTAGCTTTCTGGAATGTGAATGGATGTAATTGCTTCAATCTCGAGTTTTAAAAAAGAGTTCCTTAGCCTGTCAACATTCCAAGCCTTTCCATCCTCACTTATAAGATCTCTGACCTTGTGAATATTTTGCTGATTAGGAACTGAATTTGGCTTAAATTGAGGTAGATTTGGTATCCAAGGATCCGATAACGGATTGATGCATTCACCATTTCCCACACTCCAACAAGCACCGCGACTCAAGAGATCTCTAACTTTGAGAATGCTATCCCAAGTTCTGGTTGCTTTCTTTGGCCTTTTGCACTCCCAAAATGAAGAAATTTTTAAGTACTTGGCAGTTAATAATCTTACCCAAACTGAATCTTTTCCTATAATGAAACGCCATGCTAGTTTCGCCACAAGGGACTTGTTAACCATTTCCATATTCCTTATCCCAAGTCTTCCTTCATTTTTTGGACGACATAGACGATCCCAATTAAGAAAGTGTAAATGTCTCTTTGAATCTTCATGTCCCCACCAAAACACACACTGAATTCTTTTGATTTTTGCAAAGACAGAGGCCGGAAGTAAGCATATTCCCATATGATAAGTAGGGATTGAAGCCAAAGTGGATTGTATTAGTATGGTTCTTCCAGCATGAGTAAGATGTTTCGATCGCCAACCATTTAATTTTGCATAGAATTTCTCAATCATAAAATCTTATGAAGCACACATGAACTTTAATTGAAGTAAGAATGACCCCAAGTATTTATCTGTATTCTTCATAATTTTCACACCCAAAATGTCAGCAAAACCAGTTCTGCGCTCCGGACTCATTTTTTTGCTGAAATGGATAGAGGATTTTGTGTAGTTAACTTTCTGCCAAAAAGGATTTTGTGTAGTTAACTTCATAATTGTATCAGCTGTTGCTTCTGCATTTTTGGTAATTTCAAGTTATTTTCCTTGTTGGGACGCATATAGTTGTATTGATTTATTTCATATTTGATGTTTTGATGAACTAGGAAGCTTCTTATTTATTTACTAATCTCAATTGGACAGAAGTCTCGACATGTCACACTGCCTTGTTTTTCTTTTGCTGATCCATTTTCATACAAACCAGAGAATAAGAAACCTAATTATCATTGTACTGCATTCTTTTCACTACACCAAAACCAGGATTTTCTCACAGTGTAACCTGTCACAGTTTATTTTTCAGTCATTGATACACCTGTGATAAGTCCCGCAACAATTATAACTGTTGCTAAATTTTGTAATCGTGATAATGAATCTGAATATTTAACTTTTTTACTAGTCACAATTATATTTGTTGACAATTATCCAGAAAATCACAATTATAATCTAAAATGATGTTTCCACCCAAAAATTCCACCACATCTAAAACAACCCCGAATTAATCACTCTTAGAATTTTGGTTGTCACTACTTTCGCAACAGTTATATAAAATAACAATTTTATTTAATTTCTAAGGGTGTGAAACTCTTGGGGGGGGGGGGGGGGAGTCTTGATTTGAGTTTTATTAGTGATATGGCGTTGGATAGAGTTCACAAGACTATCCAATTAATGTCTGCCATCAAAAAACTCAAGGACCCTCATAGTGAGATGTTATTGCTTCGTAATTGCACCAGTGTGTCCAGATTGTACTTTGCTATGCGTACTACCAACCCAGCAGCTTTACAACATGCAACTGAGCTGTTTGATGATCATCTATTTAAACACTTGAGACTTCTGGGAACAGGTGATGAGGCAGGTTTTGGGCCTTTACAACTGCGACTAGCTACTCTTCCAATCAAGGAAGGTGGTCTTGGCATTTACATTATGGCAGATACCCGGCACTATTGTTATCTTGCTTATCAGAATCAAACAGTTCCTGTTCAAAAGGTGATTCTTGGGAACTTATATTCTTCATACAAAGGTTCTGTTTATCAGTCGGCAATTCAGAACTTCATCCAGTTATGTGATTTACCTTCTACATATTGCGTTGATGATACTTCCCCCCCTTCTATGCACTCCTTGGCAGTCACTTATTTCGACGCAGTTATGAACAAAATCCCCAACCAATTCTCTATGTCTGCAAGAGATTCCATTTTGTGGAAATGCAATCGTGTTAAGCATGCTCAAGATTACCTTTTGGCCGTACCAATCAGAGGACAATCAATGTCTTGGACCGAACGTTTAATTCGTAGTCTCCTACCGCCTTGGTATCCCCATGTTTGTTGAAGGTGGCCTCTGCTCAAGCTGTAATAAACCCATGGATATTTTTGGAGATCACGCTCTTCATTGTGCCAAGGATGTGGGGCTCAAGTTTCGGCATGACCTGGTACGTGATGTAATCGCTGACATTTGCTACAAAGCTGGTGTGCCCGCTCGTAAAGAAGCCGTCCTGGGTTTTTGTCTAATGATAATAGAGATTTGTGTCCTTCTGACATCCTTGTTCCTAATTGGGAGAATGGTCAGGATGTTTGTATGGATGTTACAGGAGTCTCACCTTTCACAGGTGAAGGTGTTCATGCTTTTGTCCCCGGCCAAGCCATTTCAAATGTTGTATTGCGAAAACGTAACAAATACTTAGACCAATGTGTTTCGCATGGTTATGGTTTGGGTATCCTAGCCTTTACCACATTGGGAGAACTAGGTGAGGATACTTTGTGTTTTTTAAAGAGATTGAAGAACTGTCTGGTCAGTAATGACGTCAGTAGTGGGGTAGGTAAATTTCTTTTTTACAGATTAGGGGTTGCTATTCAAAAAGGGGATGGTGCACAACTTGTTGCTAGGTTACCAACCAAAGTTTTGTACGACTCTATCGACATTTAGTCGATTATGTTTGTTGGAAATTAATTTATTTCTAAATATCAAAATTTATTTTTATTTTTTAATTTTCTTAATATTAGAAAAAATGATCAAGACCAAGTCAACAAGTCATGACTTTTTAGGACATTTGACTTGGACAAATACAAACCTTTTCTCTCGATTTTCTCGACAAAACCACAACAAAAATTTCAGCTTCTTCCGAACGCTGTGAAAATGACCATACTACCCTTATCAGAATAAGTTCAATAAAAATTCAGAAGACCGTGAAAATGACCATATTACCCTTACAGGAAATAAATGCAATAAATATTATAGAGACTGTGAAAATGACCAGAATACCCTTATGGAAATTAATAAATAAAGTGAATATTACGGATTGTGAAAATGAGCATATTACCTTTATTGGAAATAACTGCAATAATTTTCATGGAGGCTGTGAAAATGACCAGACTACCGTTATCGAAAAAAAGTAAAAGTAAATATTACACACTTTGAAAAAGACCATATTACCCTTACTGAAAATAAGTGTAATAAATATTATGGAGACTGTGAAAATGATCAGACTACCCAATTAAGTGTAATAAGTAAAGTAAATATTAAAAACTGGGTAAATGACCATATTACCCTTATTAGAAATAGTGCAATAAATATTATGGAAACTGTGAAAATGACCAAACTACCCTTATCGAAAATAAGTAAAGTAAATATTGCAGACTGTGAAAATGACCATATTACCCTTGTTGGAATTAAGTAGAATAAATATTATGGAGACTGTGAAAATGACCAGACTGCCCTTATTGAAAATAAGTAAAGTAATATTACACACTTTGAAAATGACCATATTACGCTCATTGGAAATAAGTGAATAATTATTATGGATATTATGAAAATGACCAAAGTACCCTTATCGAAATTAAATAAAGTAAATACTATATACTGTGAAAATGACCATTAGGGCTGTCAACGGACACAAATCCGTCGTATTTTGGGTATACCGATAAGGTTTAGGTTAAGTTATACCGGAAATCCGACATCCGATAACATCCGGCGGAATTCAAAAATCTCAATCCGATTCCGTTAGGCTTAGTTATCGGATTTCATATTTTTTTCTGAAAAAATACGGAATCTGGAGAAAATAATAAAACTGACAAAAGAAACAGAAAGTTGAAGTTCAAGCTCACATAGAGTCACATGAAAGTAAAAACTATACAAACCCACACTGCCACACAGTCTCACACATCATTCATCACACATGAAAAGAAAACAAACTACTGAAGTATGAAAACTTAGCACACTAAAACAGAAAAAAGAAAAATAATGTCTTGTAACAGAATTGTGAGTCTGTGATCCATCGTCCTACTTGGATGCCTGCTTGCTCGTTGCATATCTTTATTCTTTCTTAAGTCTACGATATCCATATCTGCATTACACAAACATTCAAATCAAAGTGAGCAATCAAAAGAAGAATAAATAGCAAAGGAATTAAGGAAAATATTCAAAATAAAATATACCTGGATCAAAGAAGTATGGCAACTAGTCACTTAAGCAAAGCAATGCTTGGACTAATTCTGGATCTAATGAAGTCATGTGTGTAGTTAAAACCCTTCCACCATCACTGAACATGGATTCAGATGCTGATAAGCACGTATGTGCTACATTTTATACTCATATTTATATTCGCTAGTACTCGATATTTTGGCTAATAACATTATTTTAATGCTTTTGTAGAAAGTTCCAGCGGATTCGATCACCAGAAGGATAAGCGACTAAATTACCAGTTAAAACGTTGTTTGGACTGATGTCACCAATGTTGTCATTCATAATACCAGAAAAAGACAAACCGATCAATTATTTTTGCACTGCCAAGTTAAAGTTCCTCGGCACCCCATAAATTTTTCATGTGTGACAGTAATGGCTTGGATCTGTGCATTTGAGAGATGGTTAGTTTGGGTCCATTTATAAAGAAAAGGAAATACAATTGGGTGGACCTTAGCTAATTAATTGTTAGATGCTTCGAACCACTATTTGGTTGATAACCACATTACGTGATTTTTAGAAGCAGACTTTGTTATTCCCATGCATGCCAAAAGTTCTGATGTTAGTGCAAGGTGGGGCATCTATGGAGATCCTACCAACCGTATGCGATCATTTAGTGTGGTATATCGATTCAGCTTCCTACACGGGCGCAACAAAGGATCACTCTCTTATTGCATATTATTTTCTTTCCAAACATATTTGTTTTGCTCGATTTGAGATGACAACATAACGGGTAAATTAAGGAGATCGGTTTAGTTGATTGCTTTCATGAAACACTAGGGGGGATTTTTGACGTATAAAATATTGCTTTTGGAAACTTCTTATACTATAAAAGGAAAGAAAATTATATTGATCGGAGGGGAATGAATTTGGAGATAGGTGCTACTTTTGGACTGGGCTCTGGCAAATACTTGTTCGGTCCTATATGGAGTAGGCACAACACTTGCATATATTGGATTTTTCGAGGCATAAAAAAGGGGAAGTTGACTGGGGAGGATGACAATAGGAGAACGGATAAACAACCGCAAGGAAGAGAAGAGAAAAAGATGCGCGGCTACTGGAACAGAGAAGAAGGGAAGAAGAAGAAGAGGATCGATTTCCGGGTGACAACGGAAATAACAGTTTAATTTATCTTTCTCTTTTAATTCATTTCCATGGATTTTGAGAAATCCATTTCCATGTGTTGTTAAACTTTTTAGCTAGGGTTTTATGTTGATACCATTTAGAACATTAGACCACTTTCGATTTGAATACATATGGTTTTAAGGTTATTATGATTTGAATAAATTAATTTCATGATTTTATATATTGATTTTAACGATGATATGAGTTGTTGCTTTGCCGGTGCTGTACAATACACTTGCAAATTTATTTGTCTACTTATTTGATATCCCATGCTTGGGTTAAATCCTTTGATGGGTGATGCTTAGAATAGCCAAGTATTAGTGGTGAACCTAAATTTAGTTTCATATGATTTTCTCTCTAACGCAATTTGATGGTGCATGCTTGGGTTTAGTCTTTTGATGTGCCATTCTTAGGGTGTCCCAGTGATATTTGCAACTCTAATACATATAATAGGCGATGTCAATAGAACGAACGATAAAAATTATTCATGAGTTATGTTTCATTTCAGTAATTGAACAGAAATAATGGTGGATACGATAAAACCCTAGTCACTTTTTTTCCCATTGATTTTATTTTATTATTTCGTTTTACATTATAAAAATTCAAAAACATTATTGTTAGTTACTCTTAATTGAGATATTGATTACAGTATTTCCATCGCTCCTCGTGGGAACGACCCGTACTTTCCATTGTCTGCATTGTAGACACCGTGCGATTTCGGTTATAACATATAGGGTTCTTCCCAAATCCCTATCAATTTTTGGTGCCTTTGCCGGGGAGCGGTTGTGGAATATTGTAGTTGGTATTTTGTACATATTTATTTTTTACTTTCTGTACATAACTTATTTTTCTTTTATTTTTATATTTTCTTTTAGTTCTTTTTACGTAGCTTATTTAATTTTTCTTAGGTACCTTAGTCTGAAGAGCGGCGATTGGAGTCAACAATAGGCCTAAAGTAAGTACTTGATATTCTCACAAAGCTTTTTCAAGGTGAGTTATTGGGAAAATTTTACTTTGTATAATGGTTTCCAGTGAGTTGACTTCTTTCTTAGCTTTTTGGAATCTTACAAAAAGAGCTGATACCGAGGAGCCATTTGATATTTCACCTGAGGAGTATGCATATGCACCTTCTCATTATCATGAACCTGCCGATAGTGTAAATAATGATTGGAATTATTCTCATAGGTATGATCATTCCGGACCTCGTGAAGGTTATGATCATTACCAACCTTACCCCGGTTATGAGCCACAATTTGTTGATTCCAATTATTATTCACACATTTCTCTGTCACAGTATGACAGAGGTGATCAATCTTATTGTGACCCATCTGCATCACAACTATCTTTATTAGAACGCCTCAATATTTAAATTGCTAAACAGACCAAAGCTAATGAGTTATTTTTTGCTGAGCAGAGTAAAACCCAATCTTATATTGCTCAACTTTCTGAACAAACAGATTTATCGATTGCTAAAGTAATGCATTCGGTAAAAGATCGTGGTCTTACTTAGGATACAAGTTCTAATTTTTCTAATACTCTTGATATTAATGATGAAACCGCTTTAACTAATGAATCAATGTTTATGGAGAATGATGATGAACTTGATAGTTGTGCTCATAGGAATACAGACATTGTCATACCAAGTGAAGGTGGTGTATTTAGTCCAACTCCTGATCGTGTTAATGATCACTCGCCTATTCAAAAGGATGAGTTTAGGATTGAGGACACCATTCTTTTAGAAGGTGTGACATATCAGTGCTATAAAAATGATGCTTATGAAGAATGTGTTAATTCATAGGACATTGTAGTTAAGTCTAACGACTTAGAGACATTACACTCTATCTATAAGGTTTATTTTAATAATCTTTATTGTGATATTCCTATTGATTCTCGGGTTGGTGATGTTTATGATGATGATTTAGTACAGGTTTGCAAACCTAGTGGAGAAGTTAATATACCTAGAATTGTTAGCACATCTTTTCAGAAGATTCCTAATTTTGGATTAGAATTGCGTGCTTCTCCAATAAAACTAGATTATTTTGCATCTCGTGACTTCTTTTTACCTATGCATGACTCCCAGATTGTTTCAGTTCCCATCCCTAGTGAACCACTTGAGTCGGTAATTCTTTTTACTGCCGATATATCCTTTGCAAAAATTAGGTTTGGGGGTGGCTCTTTTGTTTTGATAGTCTCTATATATTTACGTTTCTACATCGAGGATTTGAGGTTGTCATTGTTTGTAAATATTGTATTTTGGGTTGATCCCCAAATGTTTAGGTTATTAGTGTATGGGGATCCTTTTTGTACATTCCAGTAGGTATATTTATTTTTTATATTTTCGTGAACTTTATTCATTTTATGTATTTCCCATCTTAATTTTTACGTTGGATGACTCAATTACATTGAGGACAATGTAATATTTAAGTGTGGGGGAGTGGTTAACTTTTTACTTTTCTTTTTCAGGAATTTTCTTGCAATTTATGACCAGCTGTGTAGCAGGTCTAAAAAAAGGATGACCAGCCGTAGAGCGGGTCTATTGTAGGTTTGCAGGTATATTATGACCAGCTGTGTAGCGGGTCTACAATAAAATTTAAAAAAGAAAAAGAAAAAAAAAGATGATCAGCTGTTTAGCGGATCTTTCTGTCTAGCTGTTTAGCAGACATCTCTCGATCTTGCTGTTTAGCGGATCTGTCTCGCTGTTTAGCAGACAACACTCTTCATATCCAGCTGTGTAGCGGATATATTATTTGTTTTGCTCGAGGACTAGCAAAATATAAGTGTGGAGAAGTTGATAAGCATGTATGTTCTACATTTTATACCCATATTTATATTCGCTAGTACTCGATATTTTGGCTAATAACATTATTTTAGTGCTTTTGTAGAAAGTGCCAGTGGATTCGATCATCAGAAGGATAAGCGACTAAATTACAAGCTAAAACGGTGTTTGGACTGATGTCACCAATGTTGTCATTCATAATACCAGAAAAAGACAAACCGATCAATTATTTGTGCACTTCCAAGTTAAAGTTCCTTGGCACCCCATAAATTTTTCATGTGTGCTAGTAATGGCTTGGATCTGTGCATTTGAGAGATGGTTAGTTTGGGTCCATTTATAAAGAAAAGGAAATACAATTGGGTGGACCTTAGCTAATTAATTGTTAGCTGCTTTGAACCACTATTTGGTTGATAACCACATTACCTGATTTTTAGAAGCAGACTTTGTTATTCCCATGCATGCCAAAAGTTCTGATGTTAGTGCAAGGTGGGGCTTCTATGGAGATCCTACCAACCGCATGCGACCATTTTGTGTGGTATATCGATTCAGCTTCCTACACGGGCGCAACAAAGGATCACTCTCTTATTGCATACTCCCTCCGTTCCGTTTTATTTGACGTTATAGAGTTTTTCACGCAGATTAAGAAACAACAAAGAGACTAATTTTTTTCCAAATCTACCCATATTAATAGTTTCTTAAAAATTTAAAACTCCTAATTTTTAGTTCCTAAATTTAATATAAATTATCAATCCCAATGTAATTTACTTGGGATAAACCAAATATTTCATCCAAGAGTGTGTATTCTCCTTAGAATATATTTAAATATTAAATTAATTATGTATGTGCTAATTACGATGAGAATTAATAGTATGGTGTGATTCCGAAGCAAGGGCAAATCAATGAGAATTATGGGAAAATACTTAAACTCTTATCTAATTTGGAACACAAAAAAAAAAACCCTAAAACATTAAGTAAAACGGAACGGAAGGAATATTATTTTCTTTCCAAACATTTTTCTTTTGATCGATTGGAGATGAAAACATAACGAGTAAATTAAGGAGATCGGTTTAGTTGATTGCTTTCATGCAACACTAGGCGGGATTTTTGACGTATAAAATATTGCTTTTGGAAACTTCTTATACTGTAGAAGGAAAGAAAATTATATTTATCGGAGGGGAATGAATTTGGAGATAGGTGCTACTTTTGGACTGGGCTCTGAAAAATACTTGTTCGGTCCTATATGGAGTAGGCACAACACTTGCATATATTGGATTTTTCGAGGCAGAAAAAAGGGGAAGTTGACTGGGGAGGCTGACAATAGGAGAACGGCTACATAGCCGCAAGGAAGAGAAGAGAAAAAGATGCGCGACTACTGGAACAGAGAAGAAGGGAAGAAGAAGAGGATCGATTGCCGGGTGACAACGGCAATAACAGTTTAATTTATATTTCTCTTTTAATTCATTTCCATGGATTTTGAGAAATCCATTTCCATGTGTTGTTAAACTTTTTAGCTAGGGTTTTATGTTGATACCATTTAGAGCATTAGACCACTTTCGATTTGAATACATATGGTTTTAAGGTTATTATGATTTGAATAAATTAATTTCATGATTTTATATATTGATTTTAACGATGATATGAGTTGTTGCTTTGCCGGTTCTGTACAATACAGTAACCTATGTGCTTCATTTATAAGATTGCAAATTTATTTGTCTACTTATTTGATATCCCATGCTTGGGGTTAAATCATTTGATGGGTTATGCTTAGAATAGCCAGGTAATATTGGTGAACCTAAATTTAGTTTCATATTATTTTCTCGATAACGCAATTTGATGGTGCATGCTTGGGTTTAGTTTTTTGATGTGCCATGCTTAGGGTGTCCTAGTGATATTTGCAACTCTAATACATATAATAGGCGATGTCAATAGAACGAATGATAAATAATTATTCATGAGTTATGTTTCATTTCAGTAATTGAACAGAAATAATGGTGGATACGATAAAACCCTTGTCTTTTTTTTTCCCATTGATTTTATTTTATTATTTCGTTTTCCATTATAAAAATTCAAAAACATTATTGTTGGTTACTCTTAATTGAGATATTGATTACAGTATTTCCATCGCTCCTCGTGGGAACGACCCGTACTTGTCGTTGTCTGCATTGTAGACACCGTGCGATTGCGGTTATAACATATAGGGTTCTTCCCGAATCCCTATCATATGCCACAATGGTCACTGGTGTTGCCAATACATCTCGTGTTATCCTTGCCAAAGTTGGGTACTTTGGGGCATTTAGCTTCCACCAACTCAATATTTCGATGTTAAACTCATCTTGGGGTGACATAGTTGAAATAATTGGTTCTTCTAAGTACTTATCCAACTCAGACTTCTCAACATCATATTCCTCACTTTCCATAATAAACTCAGCATAATCTGGGTTAGTTGTACCTGAGCTGCTTGCATCCATGCTAGAGACAGAGTTGCGAAAGAAATCAGGTGTTGTAGTGTTGTTTTCAGATTCATATGCATTTAAAAGTCTTTCAAAATCTGATTTGAATTTCGCAAACTCAACTGCATAGCTAGCAACTCCATAAAATTTCTTATATGTGTACTTTATCCATCTTGCCTTATACCTTGGATCTAATACCACTCCAATGCTCATAACCAAATTACAATCCTTCCAATATGCACTGAATTTTTGTCTCATCTTCAACCCCATTTGTTTGACATAATCAAAAGTACTATCTTCCCAACTTTTGATACATTTGTTAACTTCATATACCCCATTGTAATACAAGTTTGCAGTTGGATACTTAATCCCTACAAACTTAAGTGATATATCATTAAAAACCTCTAAACACCTGCAAATTTCCTTTCATTGTTCCCACTCCTCTTGAGATGGTAAAATATTGAACTCAAAATCAGTCTCTGCTAGTCTTTCAAAACCTTCTTGCAATTTAATTGCATTCTTAAGAATCATAAAATTGGAGTTCCACCTAGTGTCCACATCTAAACTAACTTCTCCATTCAATCTACATTGTGCTAATGCTGTTTCAAACTTCTCTTTCCTAGCCTGTGAAGACTTCACATATTTAACACATTCCCTAATAGCATCTATAAACTCAACAGATACTTTCATGCCAAACAAGACAATCAAATGCAGTATGTGGTTTGCACATCTCATGTGAAACATTCTTCCTTCAAGCAACATACAGTTCTTACCATCTATCCACTTAATCAAATTATTCATCATTACACCATTTGCAGGTGCATTATCAGCAGTTAAAGAAAAACATTTCCTATCTATGTTCCATTCAAGAGTGCAAGTTTTGATGAAATCTGAGAGAGCATTGCATGTATGTGGTGATGGCACTACAATATAAGCTAAGGTTTTCTTTTGTAAATTCCACTCATCATATATCCAATGGCATGTCACACAACAATAACCATCCTTAGTATGTTTGGAAGTCCACATGTCAGTTGTAAGACTACATTTGGAAGTCAAATTATTTAATTCTGCTTGCAATTCAACTTTCATTTCAGCATACAACCTCATAATATCTGCTCTACTTGTATTCCTAGATGGTATTTTAGCACTAGGGTTCAAAAACTCACAGAACTCCCTAAAGTAGAAATGCCCAACCATGTTAAGAGGGTAATCGTGCTTAGCAATCATTTTAGCAAGCCAATTCCTACTAACCATTGGATCATACTTCCAATTAAGCAATTTAATAGATTGGTTACCTGCTTTTTTGAATGAAGTAGAAATCTTCATCGATTTGGATTGTTTTTCTTCCTTCATGGGGCAAATTTTAAGATGAGAAGACAAGCGGCTAGTTCCTTTTTCACTACATGCTTCAATTACCTTTTCACAATGATGACATGTACCTTCATGACAGCCTCATACTCATCCTCCTTCCCTTATATAAGCTTAGCTATGACATTCCTAGTAAACTCATCCCATACCACTGACCTTGTTGAACGCAATCTTTTCTTCGCAGAAACAACAACTAGATGTTCATCTTTTTCTTTTTCTTCAGTAGCAGTAGTTGGATGATCAGGTTGTTCTGCCAATCTCCTACTCGCAGGTGTTGAAGCAATTGTTGAACCTTCAGCATTTTGTTCTTGTTGTTCTGGTTGTGTGGAATTACATGGCTGACTGCTTGAGGTTCCAATATGATTGGATGTTCTTTGAGACATTCTGATAAGTGATAAAAACACAAATCAAGCATTGGAAAGATGTTTTAATAGAATGTTATAAAGGAACTTATAAGAAAGTGTCACTGAATTCATTAGTCAACACAAAACAAGATCAAGGAAGTATGATACGAGCCTTTGAAGTTTCAACATTTTCCTCTCACTAAAACATCACATTGTTATGACATTTGAAGTTTCTGAATGATTCTTCAACATATAAAACAGCATATAATAATCAAATAAACTAAGCTGCACATTATACTAAACCAACATATATCTTCATTGTAGAAACTGAGAATTATAAGGTCAAAACAGAAACATCAAAACAGAACCCAAAACAGAACCCAAATCTAATGAACATAATAATCAAAATAGAACCCAAATCATGAAATTGATTCAATTGAATGTTCAACAATTAAAACCCTAAATTCAATTCAAAATAAAAATAAAAATTGAAACCCTAACTTCAAAATCTAATGAACACAATAATCAAAATCAAAATCGAAACCTAATAAATAATAGTTATCACTACTCTATTTAAACTCAGAAACATTCACACATAGAACATGCAATCGATTCGTTGAAAAAAAAAAAAAACCTGATTTTGAAGCATTAGATTCATTACTTACTTGGGTGTCTCTGAGAATCTATGATAATCAAACTGAGAATCAAATCGTGTCTATCGATCTCTCACCGAGTCTCAATCCTTCTCTGGCTCTCTCGATCGAACTAAATCTTCTCAATTCTCATACTTTCAGTCTGTGTAGAGGAGTAAAAATGTGAAAAGCGAAAACCTAAACTAAATGAGAAGAAATTAGGTTTCTCGATAGATATCATATATACCCTAGGAATGTAATTACCAGTATACCCCTAGGTTATCGGAATCGGACTTTAACCTCCCGGATTCATCCTCATCCGTTTCCGGTAGGGTTAAGGGATAAAATCCGGAAACTCGTCCGGTTCCGAAATCCGAAATCCGACAATTCGGAATAAATCCTATAGGATGTCTAATATTCGGAAACGGATCCCGGACTTCGGATGTCCATTGACAGCCCTGATGACCATATTACCCTTATTGGAAATAAGTGCCGTAAATATTATAGAGACTGTAAAAATGACCAGACTACCCTTATCGAAAACAAATAAAGTAAATATTACAGATTGTGAAAATGACCATATTACCCTTATTGGAAATAAATGGAATAAATATGAGGGAGACTGTGAAAATGACCAAACTACCCTTATTGAAAATAAATAAAGTAAATATTACATAATGTGAAAATGACCATATTACCCTTATTGGAAATAAGTGCCATAAATATTATGGAGCCTGTGAAAATGACCAGACTACCCTTATCGAAAATAAGTAAAGCAATTCGTACAAACTGTGAAAATGACCATATTACACTTATTGGAAAAAGTGCAATAAATATTATGGAGACTATGAAAATGACCAAACCTCCCTTATTAAAAATAAATATAGTAAATATTACAGACTGTGAAAATAACCATATTACCCTTATTGGAAATAAGTGCCATAAATATTATAGAGACTGTGAAAATGCCCAAATTACCCGTATCGGAAATAAGTAAAGTAAATATTACAGATTGTGAAAATGACCATATTACCCTTATTGGAAATAAATGGAATAAATATGAGGGAGACTGTGAAAATGACCAAACTACCCTTATTGAAAATAAATAAAGTAAATATTACATACTGTGAAAATGGCCATATTACCCTTATTGGAAATAAGTGTCATAAATATTATGGAGCATGTGAAAATGACCAGACTACCCCAATTTGACATACTCTTCCTCTTCCCAATTTCTGTTTTGCATTGATTTGACTCCAAAATGGGTTTTGGGTGAGGGGACAAACCAATCCTAGAGAAAAACCTCATATGCTGCTGACAACCAAGCCATTGCATACCACTAGATGACTAGCATGTGCACTCTAATCCAAAGCCCAAGCTTGTTTTAGTGCACACCATGATAATAATACAACATTTGAGCAAGCTCATTACAAACGCCATCAGGCACACCATCTTGCACAATTCTGGAGAAGTAGTAAATGCATGATGTGAACAAGCTTTCTAGAGCAAACTTCTGATCAAAGTAACCAAAACACCGAAACCGTGACCAATACACTTGCAGAAACTCATAAAATGTGGAAGAAGAGGTGATAAAAGTTTTCCAGTTGATTCCAAAACATAAAAAACTACCCCAAATGCAAAACAAATAACGAAAAATTCAAATGCAGTCACTCCTCTATCCGTCGCATCTTGACGCCTCTCCATTATACCAATGCATTTATCTACCTGTAGAGGCTTAACTAAACCTTCAGAAAGAAAACTAATAGGTGTTTGAATCGGTAACTTCATATAGTTTGCAAAGTTTTTAAGCAAATTCTTCCTCTTTACCTCAAATTCTTCAAATTTCTTCTCAATATTGTTTAATTCATAATTGACTCGGGACTCGGAGAAGTCTAATTTTACAGGAAAACTAACCCTAACCATGTTCTTACCAGTGAAAAACCCTTGATTG